>DWAV01001728.1:0-12768 GCA_018231305.1 Noctuana lactifera | reverse complement strand
CCCGCGCCGCCGCACACGCCGCCGCGCCTGGCGCGCGCGCATTCGCACGCCGCGCCGCCGCGCGCGCACGACCCGCACGACCTGCCCCACGTCAGTACCCACCACACATCACGCGTTACATCACGCACTACACATTGCCACTCAGTCTGTAAACTTATATTAGTAAGATTGTATTTGTTTCCAGAAAAAAAAGAATGAAAAGTCATGGTTACACACAACACTAGGTACATTATATAGGTACAAACAAATCAGTCAAGCATACAGGCGTAGGAAGAAAGGGGGCGAGATGGGCTGATTAAAATTTTTTTGAGTATCGATTGAAAAATTTATAGAGGCGTGGACTACCAGACTATTCATGGAAGAGCCCGGCCCACCTGGCCCCCTCTACCTACACCTATGGATTTTAATCGTAATTTCATCAACCTAACTTCGTAGCAACCCTTCCAACAGACTATGTCATGACATTCTTCGAAATATTTATTTTACTGCCGGCAACGTATTGGCGTCGCACACTAATTACAGTTGACGGTACACATGTGAGTTAACAGAAGCTAATTCGTTTGCTGTTTTTGTTTACAATGAAATGTGTGTCGACCCTAGATCCCTCCGCGGGTGGGCGCGCGCGGAGGCCCGCCGCCCGCGCTGCCGCCGCGCCAGCTCTCCGCCGCCGCCGACCTCGCCACACTCTCCGCTTCACCCAGGTATAATTTCTCTCTTGCCTTTTCTCTTCTTTTGCACGTGAAGCTTTTATTGTGCGACGTGCCAATTATTACGAGTAGTTATTTTTCAACGCTGAGAAGATAAATCAGTAATTTTACGTTAATTAATTACAGACAATCGCCGCCGCCTGCTTCCCCACGTCGCGCTCCGCCCGCCACATAGCGCGCTACACGCCACACGTGGAAACATCGCTACATAATATACTCGCTCATAGCATTCCTACACATTAATTTTGCCCTAACATTGTCTTACAAAACTTGAAATTATGATTTTTGTACTCTTATATTATCTGTGCTTATCGTTATTAAAATTTCGTATTTTAAGTTAATCATTATACCTACTTACCTTTTATTTTCCGTGAAGGAGTCTTACAATAATATTTTACACAGCAAATATAAGAAAGACATCTAGTGCTTGTGCAGGTACCTACTATAAATATTTTTACACAGGTAGTAAAAATTAACATTACAGACAAAATTTTCAATTTTATTTAGGATATTAGGTGTATGTAAGTATAATGATAATATTATTTATATTATAAATAATAATCTAGGTACCTACATAGTATGTTATTACGTATTCTTTTAGGATACTTTCTATGTCATTGTCGTGCTTCATAGCCATAAAATAATAATTATGTAAAATTATTTCACAAACTTTATAATATATGACCTCAGATCATAAATTGATAGTTAATATAAATTAATTTTTCTAACCCTCAACAGAATTTTAGGTGATGGGGATGAAACTAGGTTCTTGATTGAGAATCTTCTACAAAATCACCTGGCGACAATATGTGAGTGAAACAATGTAGATTGGTCTATTGACTGTTCACTTTTATCGGCATATTTTATATAAAATTCAGATTCAGATGTCCTTTCATGTTTCTTTCATCTTATCATAGTGACCTGTTAATATTAGATAAATCTGCATATGCTGCCTTTTGAGGTTTGGAACTCTGTAACTTACCAGACAATATACTATGACACCAATGAATAACTTTTATATTCAATAAATTGGTCCAATGAAGGTATATTACTTTTTTTACATTTTATCATTTTAACGACTTAGTGAAGTAAAGGGGGTCAAACAGATGGCAATATGATGTAATTATAATCGACGAAGCAAAAATATATTTTTCCATATCAAAGTATTGTTCAAAGCGTCTATACTTTATACCTAATAGCCGTTCATGACGTAGGATATTTAAAGAGTACTTATATTTTGCTCGTTGAATCACGCAGTTTAGAGCTTTAAGCTCTTATTTATTAAGTATTTTCAAAGATAAGACCCTGTATAATATGTTTATTTAGGTAGATAACAGTCAGCTTCATTCTTTATAGATCAAAAAGTATTATATTTATCTTCATTGTAGATATTCCGATTAAATATTTAACAATATTAGGGTATCATCTTTTCCATGCAATAAGTTAAACTAAAACAAAAATCAGGGTTATGTAAAAGTATAGCTATTTAATTCCAATAAACGAAATTCGATCCGCTATTTTGTCTTTTAATATAAACCCCCTTAATCCTTTTCTATCTTATTGTAATCTATTGATGATAATACCTAATGTAACCACAAATCTTAAAAGCTGAGAACCATAAGTAGAAGTACGATATAATTGACCACTCGCATAACCGCTTTGATTCGAAATGGTTTTCTCGAGGCGACCGTTAGGCGAGGAGTCCATAAGTTGCATTGACCACTTAACATCATTCACGTGACCGTAATCTGTCATAACACCGAACAAAAACTCTTTTGCTACTCATTATGTACGACTTTATATGATTTCTTCATGGAGCTAACATCATGGTAAATAATAGAGCTGAGCTGTAATTGTTAGACACCGTTCTGCAAATGGATGTAAAAAAAACTCAGTAGGTAGGTACACGAAATAAAAATAGGTTTATTATTTCTCTTATTCAAATTTGGCAGCCAATGAATGATATGGAGCCATTTTTGGGATTTCAAGAATATACCATTGTTATCACTAGTCGATGTAAGTAGGTATATTAAATTTGTAGCATGTGTCGTGTCATGACGTCATGAGTAATGACACATGACATAAGCTGGGTCTAATCATAAATTTATTATAAACTAACATAATTATAATCACTCGTCATCACGTCATATCACAACGCGAGTATCACGACACAACATTAAGTAAATGTGTACGTATCTAAGTATAAATCAAAATAGCTCTTGATATAGGTTTTTTGGCGGCTCTTGGGAAATGAAAAACAAGTAGGTACAAAACAAATATCACAGATTTTTATACAGACTTTAGAAATACCTTAATAACAAATTCGTACTGATTTTGATATCTGTCAAAAACAAAACATTTTTAATATTATACAGTCGAACTAAAACACTTAACAGAAATATAGAAGCAGTCAATTACTAGATACGTAAAAACTACAACCGACCTTAAAGTTACCTACATATAGGTAGTTAACGCCTAAACAGCCATTCAAAAATAGATATAAACTCTTTTTTTGCTTACGGCACAAATTTGAACTGTCTATTAGGTACAGAAGTAACGTACCTACCTACATACGAACGAACACTTCAAGCAAATGTACATCAGAGCTTTGAGAATTAAAAAAAAACCATTATGCCAACCTCGTACAGAAGTCGCATTTGAATGAAAACGAGCTGTTAGTTCTCGCCAAACTCGCTAGGGGCGCTAGTCTACGCATGGCGACACTCGAAATGCTTTATTTGTAAACTATAAAAACTCGTATTATTATCCCGTTATAGAAGAGTGTAACTAGACTGATATTTTATAACTACTGACTAAATAGATTCTCAATCATTATGCCTAATGTTACTTTTACATACTTATGAAGCACACCTATTTACACTTGTCTGTGTTATGACTAACTTTATTGCGTAATTGTCATAACAGCTTACTTGATATTATTAATATTATATGACTTACGTTGTAGTATGATTTGGTTTGGAAAGATTAACGTACCTACTTATTTTGAACACAATAACTTGTATTTAGTACGTCAAGTTAAATATTATAAACTAGACACTTAGTTATAACTGTTAGTATTAAGACATGACTTGGGGAAAGATTACAGTAAAAAAACTACTTACTACTTTAATTAGATAACAACAAAAAATCTTAAAAGGATAGTAAGGTACTATACTCTCGACAAACAACCATATTTTTTAGCAGCCCCTAGTATTCCCCAAAATACAAAGGACAATTTTACTCTGTGAGTATGATACTGCTAAATATTTAATAATATCTAAGTATTATTAGTATTGGATATAATAGATCGCAGTCGGTCATTGATCTGCTGTCGGACATCATTTGTCATTTCCATAAAGCTGGAAGATTTCACATCCTTTAGTTCTCCTAGAAGTCTGTTGCTCTCTTCGTCCAATAAATTACTTTCTGCCTCCAGTTGAATTATATTATTTTTCTGAAAAAATTAAAAATACTTTATAATAATAGAATACGTATTACAAGAAAATTAAATATTTTTAATACTATTAATTATATATTTTTATAACAAAACAGACCTATAAATTCATATTAACAGACAATGTGCGCTTTATGATAGAATTTTCATAAAAGCCAAATATTATTATAGTGACATAATTATATATACTCGTATTAATACGTGAAGAAAAAACTTTTTAAGCACCTAATAGTGCACAGAGGAATCTGAGATTTGGCACACTTAGAAAGTTCATGTAGAGTTAAATTGATTTAAAAAAAAAATTACTACGTAATCTTTAATATTACTGTGTCATGATAACAATTTACTAACTGCTTACTGTGCGCTTAACAAGTTAAATAATAATATACATGCGTGCACCTAAAAAAACATTAAAAATGCTTACGTTCAGAGACAGTTTTTCTTCTGTCTTTAATTTGGAAGGAGACACCGTAGCCGGATTAATGCAGGGTAGATCTCCGTCAAAATCCATTTTCTTATTACGTCGTCCATTCATTAATTCGAACTTATGTATCAGTCCCTGCTTCGTCAAAACCTGTACGATATTTAATTAATGACTATAATATTAGATAAACATTAATTTAAGTTGTAAATTTGAAATAGCTATGTAAACATTTTGTAAATTTGATGATTGATTTGTAGATTTGATACTGATACAGTCGTTAAAGGGATTTATTAATATCTATTATATTACGCAAGCTACACTATATTTTATATCAGAGATGAGAAATTAAAATGTATTATTTAACTTTAAATTAAAATTTATTCGTAAATTGAAGTTTACCGGTAAGGTAATTTTACAAAGTTATCTTAAAATTCTTATTTAAAATACCCTATGAAATACCCATTCTACACTTTTGTACATTTAAAATGATCATTTAAATAATAGTGAATTACTTAAAATCCCACTTTTTAAAATGAGCAATACTTACAAAGTTAGGTCCTAAATCTTTTTGCTTCATTTTTTCTTTATCCTTTAAATCTTTCACCTCCATTACACACCATACCAAATCCAAATGTTTAGGTACATAAACTTTGCGAGAAAGGACCCTGAAAATATTTGAACTGATAAGATACTACTTTAACTTAAAAGTAAAATATTTTTACGTTCAAACTACGTTTTTAAATCGAAGCATTAATTTATGTATATATTTTACATATCTAATCTAATACTCACTGCGTAACTTTTTTCATTGCCTCTTCTTCAGGATAAAATTCAGTGTATTTAAATCCTGGGAACTCAAAACTCAAGTTCTTGTTAGGATGTTGTCTTCCTGGAATCCAGCCTAAATTTTCTATGTTGTTACAAACAATTCCTACATCATTCCAAACATTTTTTGAATCTGTTCCGATACTACAATAATCTTCATCATCTGAAATAACATATACTTCAGCGCTTGGGGCGCTGCACTCGACAGAGTTAGCTAGAAAATTTTCAATATCCATACTCATTTCAGTATCTGCGACACTTGGGGTGTTATCGTTGTTACACGGAGTTTCCGAAACATTTTGGATTACATTTACTAAAGATCTTTTGTTGATTTCTTCAGGCTTCAGTACTAACATACGTAGGCTATTTGATTCAGTTTTATCATCTACAACTTTAACTTGAGGAGCTATTTCCGCAATCGGCTTCTTAGATGACAGAGTTGACTTCTGTTGGATCATCAAAAGCTGGTTATTATTTGGTTGTAACGTTAATGAAGTACCTTTACACAGCAAAGGTTGATTTGCCATATTAACATCGAAATCCAGCGAAAGGGAGTTATTTATGACAATTGGTGTTTTTGACATAATATTTTGCTTTTCGGGTGATATTGATACTTGTTTCCAAATTCCGGATGGTGTAAGATGATAAAAACTATTTCTTTTTCCTATTTTTATAGGCTTTGGTAATATTTTTACAGATTTTGGTGGCGAAGTCATAGTTTTATGTTCATTCGTTTCTACATTATTAACCAGTGCCGTATTTGTATTTTCTTGTAAGGTTTCAACTAATATTTGCTCAGTATCCAAATTGATTAATGGCATAAAAGACAAAGGATTATCAATAACTTTAGAATTATCAACTTTGTCAGTTGTAATCCATACTCCTCTAGTTCTATTCTTTCCACGGTAAAACATTATCTTTACAGTTTCTATACCTAATGGTTCATTTTTTTCATAAGGTCCAATAAATACACAGTATTCATTTGCATTAGGAATAGCATATATTCCGAACTGAGGTTCACCACTTCCATTTGCACATTTGTTTGAGGACAATCTTACAGTTTTATCAGAGGCACGCGCAACATTTATAGCTTTAATTATGCTATCATATTTAACGAAGAATCCTCTATTATAAAATTGTATTTCGCTAAAATCATTCTCTAAAGTCATAATGAACCATTTCGACTTATCTGTGTTGTTATCTACAGGAATTTTTGGTGATACATGGGAAGCCATCGCTGCTTTGGGCGAACTTAAACTTGTATGATTTTGACATGTTGAATCGTTTATGCCTATCGATAATAATTTATTAGAATTTGTCTGATCTTCTTTATTAACTTCACATACTTTTTTAACAGATCCAATCAATTCCCAACAGAAGTCTATACCTCGTAATATACATAAAAGGTTTTTTAGACCACCAACTTCATTTTTAATTAAATTTTTTATACTTGCTGGATATTTTTCTACATCAACTATTTCATTGATGTTTATACAGTTCTTAAATAATGCATTTTTATTGTCTACTGCCATGTATATACGATATGGTTTATTATTAGTAACCAAAAAGAAATTTTTTTTTTCTCTGTATCTCTCTAATATGAAATCCCAAGGGTATAGTGCAACTTTTCCAGCTCTTGGAGGATCCAAACACTTTTTGAAGAAACCTTTACTAAAACGCTGCCTGTACATTTTTAGAAGTGGTTCTAACCAATGTTTTAATTTTATATTTTTAGTATGTTCTGGCACTGATATGAATTCATCATTACTCGAATTATTAGATTTTTCATTTTCAAGTTCACTGTTTGTTTTGTTTTGTGATTCATTTTGCTGAACTGGGACTGAAGAAGTCGACACATCAATGTTTTCTGTTCTTGCCTTCTTACTTTCAATAGCATAATTATTTAAAATATCCAACATTCTTTTACGTAATCTCATATCGTTTTGCTCCATTTCTAAAATTTTTTTATTTGCATTTGAGTAATAAATATTATTATATTTTCGTCCGTTATATTCTTTAATTCTAGAACAAGACTCATGATTACTTTGATACTCAGTAAATTCATTATCCACATTTTCTTTTCGCATTCGAGGTCTAAGAGTATTTCTAATAGTTGAATCATTACTTTCGACGGTTAATAATTCTTTTTTATTTTCTGTCACTGTCGATTTAATCTTGCAGTTATCATCTAACATTTGAGTTACATCACATATCACATTATCAGACAATTTTTCTGTAAATTTACCTTTACAAAAACACTTGTATAAATTATGAACCATGCACCAAGGCTCGATATTTGCACAATTTAATTTTAATTCTACTATTGATAGAATGCGTTTAGTTTTCTTATTTGCTTTAAGACACATGCCACTGTAAAAGTCAGCATACCTCTTTGGAGCTTTCCAATTTCTCCTTTGAGATTTTAATAAAATGCTTTTTTCACCCGATAGCACAACAGTTTGATGAAATTTTTGTTCCTCTTTAGACAGTTTTTCGTTATATTCTTTATCTAAATTTACCAATCCCGGTATAAACTCGTCCTCGAATACCTCACGAAAGTTATATTTCGAAAAATCGCACTTGCAGTCAAACATACATTCTACTCGGCCACAATGATTTTTCAAGTAACGAGACAAAAGTAAAGAGTCGCAAATACACCCTAGCTTGCAAAATGACTTAAGACAATAACTAATATTATGTTGTTGCTTACTATCAGATATCCGGATAACAGTAACGTCAAGCCTGTTCAACTCTCCATGTTTTTTTAATTTATCTCGAGGATGATTGTTAGAACTGGTGGCCATATCGTTTGAATCAATCTCTCTTGGAAGGTCTTCGCCAGTATATATGTTATTTTGTATTAAACTAATTTCAACGGTATTTAACATTTCATTCAGCATATTTTTGACATCTTCCATTACTGATTCATCAATCTCTTTGCAACAGTTTGATTTTGTTCGCTTTTTAATTTCTTTATAATAAAGTTTATCCTCATCATCATACCTCATTAAAAGACGATGCTGGTCGTATTTGTATTTTAAGTTAAATGTTACGCAACTACCTTTATTTAACTGAACAGCACAACCATTTTCTTCTTTTCCTAAAGTAGAAACAGCAAATTCTGCCCATTTATCGGATATAATTCCATTAACATCCCGTATTGCATTTATATAACTTGTAATTGAAGTTTCTAAAGCTTTACCATATTCAGGTATTATATCCAATCCAGGACTCGGCAGTTTAGCTAATTCGATACTGCCAATATTATATTTTTGGAATGACATATCAAGTTGTTTTTTTCTTGAAAGTGGTCCAGGCCTAAATTTAACATTTAATGAATTTCTTAACAAGCCTTTGTTAAGAGTATGATTGGATTTATTAAACTTGTACCTTTGTAACATGGATTCTCTTTGTGCACCTAAGTCGTACTTACAAATAAATTTTGATTTTCCACCTCTACTACCATTCACTTGAATACATTTTCCATTCCATAATAAATATTGTGATGGATGTGCGTGGTCATTAGGGTTTACATTTATTAACATTTGCCAGGACACTCTGGATATTGGCTTATCACTTTTTAGCATATTTCTCGCCAAAAGTTTTGTTTTCTCATCTTTTGAAGAACCCCCCCTTATTTTGCGATATAATACACTTTGTTGTTTTTCTAAATCATGTACTAAGGTGCTTAATATGTCTGTTTCAAACAAATTCCTTATATCTCTTACAGTCTTGACTTTAAGCCTGAACTTCTTCTTAGGCACAAAATATTTGTCAGTTTTTGGAGCAAATTCACATGTTAAATTTTTAGTTTCATTTTCTGGTAAGGGGGTAACTGGATCTATTGACAATATATCATAAAGATTATTTTGTAATATATTATGAGTTCTTGTTATGTCTGAACCAAATACTTTATCAAGCGCCATTTTAACTTCTGCCTGCAACAATAATTCGTCATTTCATTAAAATAATCAAAGAAACAGTAAAAAAATTAATCATTTAATCAATATTTTATAGCACTTTTTAAATTATGCACCAAAAGCAGCATTTTTAAAAATAGATAAAAATTGCCGTGATCAAATACTTGTATGAAAGGGAAATAACACCTAGAGATCCATGACGATATTTGCCGTCAACATTGGGGGAATCTGCTCCATGATAATATACTGTTGTACAAAATGGGTTGCCCCACCGATAGAGCATTGCATTGATTCTCGCACTGGCCAACGGACTACAACTACGACCGAAGAAAACATCAATAGTGTGTTAGGATTCGGAACCGTACCACCTTAGTAGCACCATTTCAAAGTAAAACCAAGCGATGTTTTTACGTATTTACTTTATTACAATAACCTGAGTTATTTACGATACGTTTTACGATAAACTGAGTTATCTAGGTTATGTTAGGTTAGAAACCCCGACAAGCGGGGGCTCCGTCGACCGTAGACACAGTTGACATCCACACTTCTGTGACGGAGGTTAGTTTTAAGAAAACTGTTACGCGGCGTTCTTCCGACCTCAGTTGATACCCTCCACTTCAGTGTTTTTGTGATTTAGAGGTTAAGATTTTAAAAATCAGGAAAGTAAAATCAGTTAGTTGGTTAGAATAAAACAGGAACATCACAGGCCACCACGGAGTTTCTTCGAATTTTATTGCCCCCTGCTTTGGCGTTTGTATTTTTAGGTAAAAATTTCAAAATTCCATTAAAAAAATGTTGACTATGTAGGTAGGCTACTCTACAATCTTCTCTTCGTCCCTATTTTTTTTTTATATCTATAGACGATCGAAAATATTCCATACCTATAACGTATGACTAGCATAAGAATATTGTAACAACCTACCTATAAATCTACGCCTATATAAATATTTATATTGACAACATAAAAGCTAGACGAATTTCATAAAAACGATATTTTCTTTGACATTGTTTTGTTAATTGAAATATTTTTAAAGTTATCCCTACTTAATTAGACTTGATAGTTCTTTACAGAAATATTATATAAATACTTTTGTTACAAACTTCATAATTAAATTACACTGACCTACCTGACTACCCGTAACGTTAAATAGGTATTAATTAACAAAAAGGCGAGACCTATCACGCAGTAGCTGTTCCTTTCACAGATCAAAATGGCTGACATTAGTAGTTAGTACCTAATATTGAACGTAACAAATCCACTTGAATCACAACTAAAATAATAAATTATTGTTCATTTCTGTAAGTCATTTATCTAATATAATAATAACTCGCCTATTCCTATTATATTTTAGTTTAACACTAATTACTTTACTCATAATGGTAGACTTAGTGCATGTAGAAGTCGAATCGAATCAAACCATAGAATCCATCCATAGATAGATGACACGTTACACAAAACATCGACAAGATTATACAGACACAAATATACTAAAGTTACAATTGTTATAAAATAATATACACTGGCATAGGGTCGAAACACTGCTAAAAATTTATTTTCATTCTCATATTTTGGTAGCTAATACAATAGTAGTTATTTTTGTGACTTAAACATACGTTAAATTAAGTATACCTACGTAACTAGGAAGATTTTTGCTCTATGGCTCTGTTAATTCTGTTGTCAATATATATTTATCCTCAACATTTAATTTAAAGCTAGGTAACACGATGCTAATAGCGACGAAAACAACACCTATCAAAATTGAAAATCAATTAAATTTTTACATCTTACAGCTACTTAATTCAAATGAAGTATTACCTACCTTTACGATTCAATTTTTCAGTAAAAAGTCGTCACGAGTATATCACGTGTGATCACGTGGTAGTTTAGAAAATCAAAATGGCCGGCACATGGCCAGTTTGTCATGTCATGTTTTTGTTTTAACTTTTATTATCCTTTTTAATCACACCGGAAGACATAACTTTATTATATTTATTTGCCAACTAAATGTTCACTATAATATTCTCGGGCTTATCTTTACTATATTTATATTTCTTAACAATACAGACTAAATTGCTTGAGTATGACTAAACAAAACAAAATTGTTCAATTCACAGACTACTTAGATGATCTAAAGACTACTTATATGTGCACAGAGTAGGTTAGGTACATTTTTTCATAGATACAGATTATAAAATTTTACGAAGCAGACCAATTAAATTTAACGGGTAGTGTTTGTTGCGTGGCTTTATAATATCTTTCCTTCTGTTGCCTGCCATCTAAATAGGCCATTTATATCTTCTACTTATATAATATAGCAATACGCACCACTTAATGAAATAGGTAAGTTAAACCTTGCGCGTTGCACACCACACAGTCGCGCGTACCTGCTTAATATTTGGTCGCGCGTCATTCGTGGTAGTGATTATTACCTGTCTATTCCTTTTTTGTCTATCGTGATGATAACCAGATTAAAATAATAATCACTGATGATAACATTAATAACTAGTATTGCCCAATAAGAGAGAAATTGCAATTTTAGGGAAAAATACAGGTCATTTAAAATATGTAAAAAAATAAACACATCTTGTTTGCTGACTTTTCCTCAATATTTTGTTTTTGTTACATAATGTATTTCTTTTAAAATACTTTTGGGGATTGAGTACCTCAGTCGTCCATCGCACAGATTTCATATACACATTATGTACACATTTCATCGCACAGATAAATCAGTCAAGGGGATTCCCGATGCCGGTCCCGATCGAGGTGTGCTGGTAGTACTGCGTAACTAAGGAAGACTCATTCATTTCATTAGTTTTAGAGTGATCGGATGTTTGTTTTTTTCGTACCGATTACTTTGGTAACTTTGGGAGTTTGCTCCGATAAAACATTTTTTTAAGTATTTTAAACACACAAAAAAAATATTTTGTATTTTATTTAGGTACAAATTGAACTTAAAAAGGGTTGTAGGCAAGAGATTTACTGATGTAGGTGTGTGTACATTCAATATGCTTTCGAACGGTTTTAAATTTAACACAAGAACGGGGTAAAAGAAACAACCAAATGGTATTTAGAACCCTATATTTATTCATCGCAGACAGAATTTATACTGCGCGTCAATTCATTTAGTCCTTAACTCATACAACATTTTCGTATTCAACAGCGAAACAGCTTATCTTCTTATTTTAGATTCATTTGTCCGTCTAGTATGACTCTGTTCAGGAATTTATAACCTATTTATAAATATTCGTGAAAAGTATTATGTATTTACTTTATAAACAAACTTCCACCTACTTAAAACGACTGACGACCCACGTGGTGTAGTGGTTACCACGCCAGTCCACCATTCGAATTTAAATGATAAATTTAAATTTCTGTTCTCGGTCTGGGTGTTTGTGTAATTGTGTTTGTGTGTGTCCATGGCACCCACGACACAGGGA
>DWAV01001727.1:0-12769 GCA_018231305.1 Noctuana lactifera | reverse complement strand
ACACAAACACCCTGACCGAGAACAGAATTTAAATTCACCATTCAAATTTCTGCCCCGCCGGGGATCGAACCGGGGACCTTTCGAATGGTGGATTGGCATGATAACCACTACACCACGCAGGTCGTCAATTGATTAATAAAAAGTGACTTGTAATAAATATTAACATTATTTTCTCTAAAATTATAAATATTAACATTATTCTCTCTAAGCATTCAAGAAAATAATTCATATTTTCAAAGTAAGTTGTCAGCTGCTAAATAATTTTCTACAACCATCTATATCTATATTAGGGCAAGATGTCACTTTGGTGCTAATTTATTAAATATTATGAAAGAATTTGTGTTTACAAAGTAGGTACATCATTTCTTATTAGCTTTGACAGGGACTTTACCTGTAGACATTAATTTTATAGTTTAATATTAATCCACTTAAGTGTGCTAACTAACAAAAAATATTTTAATATTTTTTTTAAATTTACCTATTTAGAATTTACCTACTACTAATGGAGACTTGATATTCCACACTTTAGATTATATAGTTTGTCATCCACAATCATAATATAGCTTTGTAGTTTCCCACAATGCATCTCATGTCTTAGAAACAGTTTACAAATGGTTTGGAAAACAAACAGAGTTCATACCCTGAGTTTACTAATGTAATTTCATAGCAACAATGAACAGAAAAAATTGGTCATATGTAGTGATAAAATTACCAAAACAAATTAAACTACGTATGATTTTTTGTTTCATGATTAAGGATGCAGTATTTTAGTTATTTAGGGTAGGTTAATTTTGAATTTGCAGATGCATGCGTTAATACAGAAATGTACATAATTATCTTATCTTTTAATAACCATTGATTTTGAATAACCACAGGTGATTTAAGTTATCTTTCTAGAGTTGATAATAATATACTAAAATTACTATCAGTCTAGCTATATATTTGAGTCTCTACTGCATGTCTGTATATAGTCTATCTTATGTCTTGAATTCTCTATGTCAAGGTTAGCCAGTACTGGGGTTACTGTTACTTAGGACTTAGGAGTTTTTTGTAATATTCTTAAAACCCAAACAAAAAACAAATTCAGATTACACATTTTTTTTTATTACATTACAGGATTGTTGTTTAAAACAACATATTAGGTAATATTTTAGCATCAAAATATTTTTTCCTTAAATATTGCTTCAATCAGCACTATTAGTACACCACTTAACATTAAATGTAAATAATACTTAGTTCTTACTTAAACAACTATTTGACTTTGTATGTTTTTGTAGACCACATAATAATATAATATATTATTCTCAGAAAACATTAATTATTGTACTAGGATATATCTGATTTATAATTATTTTAGGTATCATTTTTCCCTGTATGGCTCTTTACACTAAAAGGTTGTTTAAAGTGCCGTCAAATTGCATATTTTGAAGGTTTAATTTTAATATTTTGTGGTCTCAGCAGTTTCTTATAACTGGTTTTTGGTTCATACAAAATTAGACTTTAATGTCATAACAATACAGTAATATTTAATTTATATTTGGTAATTTATGTGTTGTATTTTCATCTCACGTCAAAAAGTAAAAAATACATTCTCATCTGTTTTCCCAAATGCCCTTGAAGAAGTATAACTTCAAATAGCAACCCTTCATTCAATGCAAGTGCAGTGCATTATTATGTTTTATCCTGCTATACCCTTTCAGATTTCTATCTTATCTGTATTCTGTCTATGCTACTGCTTGTAGCTCCACAAGACATAGGCACACTGTTATCTTTATTGCCAGTGAATGCCTTTGTTTATTATGATACTGCTATTAAATGTTAAATATTACATTATTTAATATACTCTAAGACTAAGTAGTATGATAAAATTAAACGTTCTATCAACATTATTTTGAAGTGCTATAAAGAAATGGCGAAGCAATGAGGTCATCTTGATTCTATACGATTTAACTAATTAGTTTCGACTCCTAATCTTTAATTGCACATTGTTAATTTAATTGTATGTTGATTGTTGTACATTGTTATATTTCTGTCCATACTAATAAACATTTACAATTGCTTACTTATGAAGATTTTACCATTTTTACATTTTACATTCCTATAAATATTTTTGGAAATTATCTGTATTATTCTGTTGTTGTATAGTTTTCTTGTATAGATGCCATTTTCTACTGTTTGTAGACTGCATCTAATTGCATTTACCCTCATTGTTCTGGATAAATTTAAGGTTAAGGCCTCCAGTTGTAGGGAGAGTCCCATGTTCAGCAGTAGATTAGTTCATAGCAATGGCCAAAAATTAGATTCTTTTAAAGTTATTATTAATTAGAATGCAGTATTGCACTGAGAACTGTCCGGATCAGATCACCAGCATAACTGATCCGTAATATTATTATAAGTCAAAAAGAAAAAGTCTCTCAACCTAGTGGGGCATTACAGCGGCGTGCCTTAGCAAAGTACCTATTCTTGGTTCATTTTTTTTAATTCTTTGAATAATCGATTTTTAAAAAGCTGCTGTACATAATATATTAATTAATGATAATACAAGCAGCATCGAAATCTATATAAATAAAACAATAACGCTTTTACATCATCAACTACCTGGCCAAATACCAACAACTTATAAATTAACCTCGATAAAACACGGCCACGTCATGTCGTTTAAGAATAAACGATCCGAGAAACCGGTACCTCTAAATGTAATCTTTAAAGGAAAAATTGTAAATGAAACTGAAACTACAATATATTTACGTATTTTTTTTTGTAACAGACTAAAATAGGATTCTTAAATCGATTGAGTGTCAAAGACTAAATGAAATGTTCTTTTGCTTTGTGTATTCTTTAAATAATCGTAAATACCTGTAACGACAGGAGTTTCAACTGCTCATCATATTATGCATAGATAATATGTAGGTATGTAGTTAAGTACGCATGTACTTTAGTAAAGTAATTTTACCATGATCTTATGATCTATATACAATATAAAATAAATACATATAATTATTGTCTTTTTCATTTTCCAGCTATGACAAAAACAAAAGACTCAAAAGAAAAACTAGAAGATTTAGAAATGATGACAGCACTTAACAGAAGACCTTCCAATCCTACTAGCATAGTGACAATGGAAAATCAGCCCCTGGAGTTTGCTGACTGCATCACTAACCAACACACAGCACAACGGCGGAGGGGCCACCATCATTCTCATAACTCCTTGGTAAGTAGGATTCACATTAAACGATTTCACGATTTGATATTCCTCATCCTCGTAATAGTACGAATATTGTAATACTGCAGTGTTGATATGAAATAAAAAAGGCCAAAGATTAAAACATAAAGGAATCAAATAATGTGATACTAATGTGCTAAAATTATAATTGTATTTTAAATTTGGTCTATAACATTGCCTCGTGCCTCATAGACATATGACAATAAAATTTAAATATCAATAAATATGACTGACGAAGCGTTAAGTATCTAAGTACCGTACCTACTAACAATATAAATGGACATGTATTGTAAAGTTACTTAATTCTGAAATTATTATAAAAGAATCTAGAACACGCCAAGACAAGCTAAACAAAAATTACTGGGGATGCACTAGATGTGTGTAAAGAAGAGCTATTCGGAGCCACTTTTGACCCTTTAATAACTCAGAATTTATTTAAAGGGTTGTTTTTAACCTTTTTGTGTACTGAATTATAGTAACAATAATTCTTTTACGAAAGACATACATTTTTACACAATGTTGCTACTTACGAGTATGTTGCACCCATTTTGGTATCGATTCTTTTGTCATATCATGACAACCATGCATAATAATATACTTAATATTGATTTTGGCTCCCTTTTCACATTTATATATTTGATGGGATTTTATTTGCCAACCTATTCGATGGGCATTGACCTGTATAAGTACTCGAATGCTGCTGATTAAACGTAATGTAAATTTCTGTTCTGGTTAATCAGCATGTCGAATTTTCCATAGAAAATAAATACAATGTGTATACAATCTGCATGTTTATGCATTTATGCAATAAAATTATATATGATTTATAAATGCTGAGTATGCAAACGTATTTTGACTAGGCTTATTAATTTGTTTTTCAAATTTACTCATTTTTTGTGCTGATATATTGTTAAGCTTTCTACAAAGATATAAAACTTTCAATTTAGCATATCTGAGTACTTAACCCACTTGTGATTACGATTGATTTTTAGGTTCTTATCTTATCTTATCATTCGGTTACTTTGGACACAAATTCACGATTTTCTTTTTCTTATTATTTCATTGCAAGAAAAAATTAAAGATTTGTATATAAGGAACTCTTAAATATATTTTTACTGTTACTCTCTGTTCATGTAATAAAAGTACTAAACAAAGCAATAAAGTTCATTTAATAATAGTCTCGAGTCAGTGTTGCAATTGATGATTCGAATTATATAAACAGCAGTTTTTACTGGTCTCACTGCAGGAAAATAATATTTACATGGCTGTGTTATTTATGAACACTCTTTTAATTTGTTTTATGTATTGTCTTTTTATTTGTTGGCATCGTTTTATTTCAATGATTTTGCTACAGTTCGGTTTTATATTTTTTAGCCTCTCTGGATTCCTTATTTTTTGTAATAATAAGGTGTTATACCTTGAATTATGCTGAAATATCGTTCTAGATTATTAAAAAATTGCCGTTGGCCGTGACTTCATCTGTGTCTGTTTTAAGTATTTTTTAACATCAAGGAATTGTTTATTTTGTTATCCCCAACGTTCAACTTGAAGTTTTTGAATCTGCGTACTCTGAATATCTTTTAACTACCTACCTACATATAAAACAATTTAATTTTTTTTTGTCATGGGATTAATATTTTAAAAATAATACATACAAAACATTTAAATGTAAATATGCAATGCAATAGTTTTAAAAGGCATAAAGTCTGCATTTTGTCAAATAATAGGTACGATAGCACGGTTAGCAAAACATGTTCTTGTATTCTTGTAGATTTACTGGATATCATTATCGGATAATATTGAATGTAAACATTACAGAAGGCCAACGAGGGCGGCGAAGGTGACCGCCGCGACAGCGCAGCGAAAGCGCTCGAGGCTCGCCAATCGCAGTGGAAGAGGATTATGCTACTGGTGGTCGCCATCACTGTCCACAATATACCTGAAGGTCTTGCTGTTGGAGTCTCGTTTGGAGCTGCAGCGTCCTCAAAGCAGGCTTCATTCCACAGTGCAAGGTAAGATGATTTTTTTTTATACTGTGCCAATAAATGTTTTGCTTTTGGATTCCTGAGTAATATTATGCCAATAGAATCTTACTTCCAAAATATGACTGTGCAAACAAATATGATGTAAATATGATAACAAAAAATGTTAGATCCCACAGTAAAAATCGTACATACAAAAACTAGTAGTAAGATAAAGCTACTGCTTTGTTCAAGGATAATAAATATTTAATATATAAACCTTAGTAAATATGCGGCTTAGCTTAACTAACTTATCCTTATGAAAAAGCAAATGAATGTTATCGTTGCACGTATAATGATAAAATATAAAAGTACGTCTGCATTGTAAAAATACGAAATATGATAACAGTGCTATCTAGTGATCATCACTATACACTATAATAATATGCAAATATGTTACAATGTAGCGTATTCGCATTTTTCGCTTAACGTATTTTTCGCTAGGTGGCAGCACTGCTACCATGTAACCGTTACATGGTAACAGTGCTGCCACCTAGCCAAGGTAGACTCAATTAATACACTCATTAGCGTAAAAGAATGTATCGCTCGTTTAAGTACTACAATAAATGTCATAGGTGGCGCCAGCTGTTCATTTTTGTAAAAGAATTGATGTTCGCTAAACTTTACAAATACTATTATTTTGAACATACCGTTTCTACTTACTGGTACCAGGGTTATCATAATAAAGTATTAAAATAAAATTACTTTCATTTTAATAAAAATAGATTTCTTTTCGTCAAATATTAAAAATGTTACATAAAAAATTTATATTTAAATTCATTGAAGTTAAATTTTCGTTTAAGGTGTTTTATTGGGTGAAAAAGAAAAGGTAATGAGAAAATAATAGTTGTTACATTCATTGTAATAATGTATTTACGATTTCTTTCGTTAAATTAGTTATAGAACTAAATACTTATAGATTTTATCCTCGGAACATAGGGCAACGGCATTTAAATATAGATAAACACGTAGATAAACAGTTGAAAATCGAAATAGTATGCAAAAGAAAAGCTGTAGGTATTATATGAAAGATAAAAATGAACATTGGAAGTCGTTACGTGTCTTTTCTCGTTTTAAAATAGGTTAGCCATCGTACGCCTACTTACCGTTGCATAGCGAATTCGACTCTCAGTGGGTTAATTTTGGCAATTTCATTGTGAAACATTTAGCTTGCCAATACACGTCTAAATAAGACTGACTAAGCTAACTAAACATACCTGTAACGTCGTATAAAATTTATTAACTGTATCTTTCGGCTTCAGTTTAGTTAGTAGGTAGGTTTTCCTGTTACAATATAAGGAAAGAAGAGAATCAATATCATCGAAAGGTTTCTAACACTAGTGAAGATCGAGTGTTATGTATTAAATGTAAAAATCGACCAATCGAAATTATATTGTTTTGTCTACGTAAGGCGGGTAGTGAGAAAGATCATCCCGTATTCTAAAATTCCTTCATTGCAGTCGTCAAATCTAATAAAATTGGTGATATTGGATTTTTCGGATTGTTAGTTAAAAGATTTACAGTGTATAGAAGGATAGAGGCAAATGTGGTGTACTGGAAAGGACGGTTCATTATTAGTTGTGCGATCGGAGCCAAATCGCGTGGCGGGCGGGGGCATCGACCCGCGCCGGCGCAGACGTTACCGTCACCGCCGCCGACGCCGGTCGGTGAAACTATTTCACTGAAAAATCCGCCGGCGCGCCGTATCATTGAAGTCAACCTTGACGATTTGTCGCGTCGTCTATACAGCCGCGTGGGTGCCCCCAGCATACCTATTCATAACCGTTAAATATTGGCATCTCAATCTCAATAACCAACATTTTCAAAAATCGCAAACATTAATTTCGCCCAATCACTCAGAAGTTTCCAATAACAACATTTTTTGTTCGTTTTCAAGTCTTCATCCAATCAGATAGTTGTATGCTGGAGAGTTGTAGTGTCATCTGTAATATATATATGTAGTAATATGTACCTGTGTTCTAACTGGTCTAAAAAAAACCAAAATAGATTCCAAATCTATATGTAAGAGCTGGATCATAAACGAACACTAAGATAGCTACGAAGTAGTTGAATGAAATTGTTAAATGAAAATGAAATAAATAAAGTAAGGTTTTAAAAGACAAAGATCACAATTTCAATCAGAGTTTTGTCACCGATATTGATATTCGCTCTTTATTTTCTAAAGTTATCTACATTTTCATGTAGCATCAATACCCTTGCCTTTTTCCAAAATATGCCCCCTTTTTTTTCACGCCCACGTCAACAATTTCGGTCAAGCTTTCGTGGACTTGTAGAGGTTCATCTCGGCCACATTGAGAATCACTCTATGATAAGTAAGATTTTTTTTCAGAACTTTACGGAATAAGCCATTCCTGGGCCATATCGTATTAAGCATATGTATTAAGATTACGAATATAATCAGAATGGTTTTGGTATAAAATTTCTGAAAAGCGGATTAAACAAAGAAAATATCTTAGTAGGCTAATGTCTCAGTTAGTGAGTGAAAATCTCGATTCAGCGTAAACATTTCCTTCTCACGCAACTCGTGAAATGGTGCGCACTCCACTTTTAATTTTTATGAATAGTATCAGTAACACAAAAAAAGTTCATTATTTTATTTACTTAACGTAATCACTTATTAATCTTATTTTTTTTTGTAATAAATCAAACTTTAAGTCCTTAAATCTCCTATTCTTTTTGAACTATTGTATGGGTAAAGGGTATATAATTAATAGATCACGCCACAGGAATAGAATATTGTCTATAAACCATAAAGTTCATTATTAAATGGATATGACGGAGCCTATAAAAGAGTGTTTGCCGGAACATTGCTCTGCATAATAAAGGGATACAGTAAACCTGTATAATAAGAGGCTATAATTCTTGGTTCCCTTGTTACGCTGATCGCTCTCGCTCTTATTATTCAAATTTCGCCTACCTGCTACGTGCACATTTGTCTAATTACTCACGCAGCGGTAAGTGTAAGTAGTTACGCTACCTTACTTAGTTGTGGATAATAAATTGAAGCTGTAAACCGCTTGTATCATTTTATGTTTAATTAAGTACGTAAAACTGATAATAAATTGCTTTGACGTTTTACGTATGACGGTAATATGCCAGTAGAGAAAGTATCATGATTCAGATAACATATTTTATATTAATAGGTTGCATGGAACATTGTTGGTATTATAACAGAACTGTGCTTTAATGTACAGGTTAAGTACAGGTAATGAATTGGGCAATATACGCCCTGTGTTAAGTGGTAATTTTTCTCTGCCAATGTAGCGAAAGTTTATTCAAACTACGAGTATCCGGAGTCTAAGAGTACCTATCGTAGATTAAACATTTCGCTGCATAAAGAATTGTTATTGTCTTAACTTATATTATGAAGGTAATGTAGGAAAATCTCTGAGAGTATGTAACTATTTAATTATTTATTTAAAACCAACTCCAAACAAAAAGGAAGAAATAATTCAATTTGTTATAATTCAATATTTTATTTTGAATCGTGGCTCGATTGTGCTATCATATTACATAGTCGATAGTGCTCTTGCTAGGACTGGATAGGAAATATTAGGAACGATATACTCCAATGATACTTGTTTCTATTAGCCTCGTTACAACCCCAGTCGTAGCACAAAATATTCATAAAAACATTATTATTTTTTATTTGCGAACATATTGTACACGCCGATCGTCTGTACGTTATAAGAAGTAATCTTCCATGTTCTGTTAATACTTTATCAACATTGTATAATTCGACGATAAGAGACGTCTAATTGATAATATTTTTTAAATAAAAAACATAAATGTACTTTATATGAGTAGATGAGTTATGCAGACGAGGCGGTGCAGCGGTGCATCGGTGGTGCGTTGGCGGCGGAGAGGAGGGTGGCGCCCGAGTATAATGGGAGTCGGCAACCGCTTTGTGTCCGGCGCTGTTATTATGCAGATTAACACCGCCGGGAATTTGTTCAAATATCGTAACAAGCGCTCCTCCCGGCGCCGGCGCCGATCGCCCTCTTGTAATTTACGATTCGAGCCTCGGGAATGTAACGTGTCGGCGTTCGTTCCTTTCACAGAATTTGGTGTTCCATCCATTTTATATTACACTTATCTCGCCACATCGGAATATTTGAATGAATTGGATGCCTTCACTTCATTAAACATATTTTTTGTTTCCTTTCTCTTTCTCTCCATCCTACGAATATTTTAAATCTTTCCTCATCATTTAAGCAGCGCTAGTATAAACAAAGAAGGTAAATTATTTCAATGTTTTATTTAGTTTTCCGGATTCAGTTCTAGAGTTGTTTGAAGTAATGGATATAACTTAAGGAAAACGTCGTGAGGAAATCTATAAGTACGTGTGTATACCTGTAAATTCGCTATAAATCGGTTCGGAAATTCATGGGAAGTCGATCAACTTCCGAGCTTGGTTACTTATAGAAATATTTTTGTTGTTCTAACATAATATCGTGTAATATTAAACTCAAAGTCAAAGTTTAGGTATTTTCCTCATAAATAAACAATTACTTACTTAAGCATCATGTCGACTGCTCTCATCGTCTATATGTTTCGATATTTTCCTCGTGGATATTTGCACTTAAGTGAGGGGTCGGGAATCGCAGGAGTAAAATAAATGTAGGGAGTACGGAGTGGGGGAGGGGTGAGCGCGAGGCCGCGTGACCGGCCGCATTCCTGCGAAGCCTCCGACCCGCCAAGCCGCGCGCCGAACTTTCTGCTTTCCCAACAGGATGGAATGCCGCCTAATACTCCATACTTCACTCTTGTGCTCCGCCAACTTTGCTAACTAATTTTTGCCTTGCAAATTCCTTAGCACTCATTATTATATATACTACACGACGCGCGATTCTTTTGTAGGTATTTTCTTTGGAGTTTTCCTCATTGACAACTTTGTTTCATAGTGATTTCCTCGAAGTACTAACTCTACCTGAGTTAGTACTCGTTTATGTTATAATGATCGTATGATAGCTAAATCTATCCTTCTAGACTACTATAACTGAATGATATACTAATTTAAACACATTTAAAACGAATAAGGATTATTTAACGCATTATAAATAATATACCTAGCAGTAGTTTCTACAAAAACAGTAAGTATTTACGCGATTATCATCTAAAAATAATGTATCTAAAAATATAAATCGTGTTTTTAAAACTTATATATCCTATTGGTAGTTATTTTGCATAAAATATATTCAGGAAACATAAAAACAATTTGCTTGTTCCAGGAATTGTATTAATTAATTAAAAATAATGGAAAACCCCGAGATAGAGTAACAGCTTGTACTATACAGCTTGCACAATAGATAGCAGCGTGTGAGTCCATAGACCGTTTTTATTCTCCGATGATTTAACAATTATAGTAATCATTATAGTGTTATAAATATGGTTATCATTTCCATAGAAATAGAAATTGGAGTCCCGTGAGATGCTATTTATTTATTACCTATCTTCTGTATTGTATTGTTGCCTCGTACTCTCTAGTTCCGGTCAACATAGAATCAATCTGATATTCATTATGATATTATAACAGACAACATTAATTAAAAAAAATAGATTTAGCATGGATGGTAAAGATCGGCGCACATCTGGCGAGATGATGCACAAATTGGCGGAATTGTCGTTGTTTAAGAAAAATGTTCGAAGAAATTCCATGATAACATGTAAGTAAATGAATACAGGCAATAGAGAGCGCATAACGAGATTGCGCGAGCTTGCACGCGGCTTTGCACTCGCGTATTGATACGTGTATGAATGGATTTTTATCGCCTATGTGGGATTCGTTTAGAAATGTTCTCTGGGCAAGTTCTGCGCTGCGCTTCGCCAGATGTGGGCCGGCTCTAAGGCGCGGGCCGGACTCACGAACGTTGCACTTGTTTTTACGCACGCGCACACGGTGTGGTGCATGACCCCGTTGGAATGTACCACGTGCTCTAGCCGACGGAATGCGCAACTATTTACTTTTTCGTTTTTTCCTCCATTGCCACAAACAATACCATTCCACGCTGTATTTTAACAGGCTTTCAGTATTGGCGTAGTGCGAATTAACCCGTGTTTTATGTAATATATACTCGTATGTATATTTATTAGTAAGTTAGTAACTTACTGTAGGTACGTACTTTATAAAATTTTTGAAGATAAAAAAATATAGATATATTGAAGAGACATTTTAAAATGTATTAAAGCAGTAAGTTATAAATTGCAGATCTGATTAATGTTGTGTTTTTGTTGAAAATACATATTACATAGTAATTTAAAAAGCTTTTTAGCTTTCGAATCGATTTCGAGTGGTCAGATTTCTGAACGTGAAACAATTGTATATTAATATCCAATTTTATTAGATGTAGCAAAAATTTGATTGATGTACTGTTAAACTTTTAATATTGTTAGGAAATAACAAATGGAAATTTCATGGCGACCGAATACAGCGCGATCTACGTTTCGCGCCAGAAATAGAGCTGGTGTAGTACTCGGTGGTAAAGCAAGCAAAAGATACAGGCGGAAGTAAGGCACGCGATGCCGGAAAGCGCGCTTCCGGATGATGCGCGCTTCGTGGATGCTCTAGATGTGCTTTTACGACTTCCTGTGCGGTCGCCGATGGACGCCGGATGCTCGCTTTCGTCTTCATCTATACTTGTGAACTGTTTTAAGTTAATCAGCCTTTATATGTTATCGTTTATAAGATTTTTTCATTAAGATTCTCTTCTGATTAATTGGACGCGTACGATATTCTGATGACTACACTTTCATATTTTGTCAAGAAATCTTTTGTCTTTTCCATTGCCTGAATCCCGTCGCATCTTATACTTTGAATGAGCAATATTTTTAGGAATATTTTGAAAAAATACGTGAATGTTGAATAATAATCAATTAAGTAAATATGACCGACTTCAAGCTAAAAAAATAAAATAAGAATAATTTGTCGCGCAACATACCTACTTAATGAAAATCTAATACTTATGATTGATGATTTTCTCGTAAATGCCATTGCCAGAACTGAAAGAAACCTAAAAAAATGCAGTCGAATTGAGAATCTCCTCCTTTTTGAAGTGGGTTAAAAACCTAAGTTGTGCTATTGACATTCACGTCCACGTGTCTGATGGCTCTTAAGGTTCTTGCTAGATAAAAAAATAGTTAGAGCGATCTACGACAGCAATTTGTTATACCTAATTAATAAACCGAAGCGCATGTGCCGCGTGGCCACGTCAGCTCTGCATAGATGGGCGTCATCATGCTAGTTGCATTCGCGTCATATCCCGACCTAATTGCCTATTACACACGTGTACACAGACCACGCAGATAACAAATACACTGCAAAAAATAATTTTGTTTCGTTTATTTTAGTATTCAAAAGAATGTGATTTTCCCTTTTTATATCCGCCGTAACTAGGGAGGTAAATAATGTTATGTATACTTATCAATTGGTGTTTCCTTCCTCTTCGTTTGTCAAATATATTCGCCAAACATTAGCATCGGCTCCTCAAAAATTAAGAGAATATTC
>DWAV01001726.1:0-12769 GCA_018231305.1 Noctuana lactifera | reverse complement strand
ACACACACACACACACACAAACAAACAAACATGCATACATACATACACACACCCTCCGTAAACCCTAATCTATGTCGCGCACATGTGCTAGTTCCTCATGAACTTAGGGGGAAGATTGGTATGTATACACGTGGACCAGATGGAACGAGACATGAGAAAGATCGCGCTGTCACCTCCAAAAGCCTAGCCCTACGTGGGGGAAAGCATTTCAAAATTTAAGGGAATCTTTTTATATTTTTTAGTATACACACTTCACCATCTCCATGCCTAATATTTTTGTTACAATATTAAAATGTGTCCGTAGTTCACGCAACGCGTCCTGGAAAGCCACGCGAACGTGAAGGACCTGCCACTGCTCGAGGCGAAGCTTCAGTACATCAAGACCTGGCAGAATCTGCCCGACTACGGCCAAACGCTGTTCGTGGTGCGCTTCATGAGCCACCGCAAGGACGAGATCATCAGCATCGCCAACAACCGTATCATGAGACTGGATCCGCACACCGGCGATCACATCAAGACCTGGCGCTTTAGTACCATGAAGGTTTGTTGAGGATTATTTTCTTTTAGGGAGTGGTAGCTTAAATCTTTAAAACTACGCAACGGATTTTGATGCGGTTTTTTTTAATAGATAGTGATTGAAGAGGAAGGCTTATATGTATAAACGTTCACAGTTTTTCTGTAATGTATTTAGTATCACAGTAGGGGCTAGTAAAAAATAAAACATACAAAGATAAAAGTTCAGTAATAAATAAAACGAACATTGGCAAGAGAAGTGGATTTTATTCGATAAAATATTATATGAACCACTGTCAGTAATTATTACATATTAGTTAAACTTGCACGTGAATATGTTGTTTTTATATAAAATTATCATAATACTTTCACACATAAATATGATTTAATTGTAACATCAGTACAGTACACATATTATTAGTACTTAATAATAAAGGTATTAAATAATAATTAGATTAAATGACTATTTGCTTAACCTATGTAAACCTACTCTAAATGGTAGTGCTTTTTTTGCAGGCGTGGAATGTTAACTGGGAAATCAAACACATGATGGTACAATTCGAAGAAGGTAACATTATCTTCTCGGTACAATCAGCTGATTGCAAAGTTGTGCACGAGTTCATCGGTGGGTACATTTTCCTGTCAATGAGGTCGAAGGATGCCAACCAAACGTTAGACGAAGAATTATTCCACAAACTCACCGGTGGCTGGACGTAAATGAATATTTATTTAATAAATGAAAGAAAATGTGCGTAAATGAAATGTTTGAGGTAACGGGTGTTACCAGTTCCGGATAATAATATTATACTATTTCATAAGCCTTGACTTGACTAAGTGCCTTCAATGATCTTTTCACGAAATGCCTTTATAAATAACAAAATTTTGATACGCACTTACAATTAATCACAAATTGTAAATTAAGGTATTGCATATAGCACAATAGATATTTTGTACACAAATTTACTTGTTGACTTATATTTTTCAAGATGAATTCAGGTATTTTATATGAATGACCTTCAATGACGATTTAAACTAGTGCTTCCACTCATAACTGTATTTAAATGCCAAAAATAAATTTTGACACAGGATTTATTTGTATAGCGCTTTTATATTTTACATTACTAATTATTATTTCATGTTTGAATTATTTAATGTCAATTCATTGTAGTTTTAAGACAAAATGCGATGGAAATGAGCTTTTATAGAAATTATTATTAAGAATATTAATTAATGATTAGCGTTTAGTGCACAACTGACATATTTAAACTTAAAATAAGGAATGTTGACAAGTGCCATCATGAATATACATCTTAATTTCCATACTATATGGTATTTCATCAGTTTGGTGCTTTGTAATAAAATAAATATCTTATATAGGAATTTAATATATGTATGAGTGGCCTTAACTTGTAGAGATTACTGCTATTGCCCATCTCTTTAAGTTTTATGTATTGTAAATAACATATAATAAAGGAATAGATCTTATTAAACCAGTGTTAACTCTTTTTTTTGCTTCAAAATGTATACCTAATAAATGCAAAGATTTATTTTATTAATTCGATAGTTTATTACTAGTCTCATTGAAATCGCATGAAATGCTATTATAATAATTGTAATGCATAGTTGTAATTTGAGTATTAACAACATTTTGATTTCATTTTAATGTAGATTTATTGTACAAAATGTATGTACACAAATCATAAAGTATGTTTATGTTTGTAAATGAATGTCTAAATAAATGTAAATTAATAACAATGAATGTTTGATTATGCATTGCATTTTATCTAAATTTCTACCCTCTTTTGTCCTTTTGTGTAGAAGACACAAATCAAATACGTACTACGTATGAATCAGCGAAAAAGTTTAACATCACACTTAAACGTTTTTCAATTTTGAAATGGTTACATACTATCAACGGAATAGGCCACGCCCCTTCATCTATGAATGATGAATATAGTTTTACAAAACGATGTTATGTAGACCTGTATGACGCAATTATGCACAATTTATTTTAGAAATTAAATAAATAATACCATCAGTTTGACTATCGAGATCTTGTCATTATTAGATAACACATACATCAAATATATTCAAAGGTTAAAATTTAAAATAGTTTACAAAGAAACATAACCTGATCAACTAATATTTACTTATGTCTACTTCACTTCACCCTTACCCTACATTAAAACCGCACAAAAAAAATGGCTTTACAGTGCCACATTAAAATAAATATTTAGCAAACTTACTCTATGATTATATCATTAGTTAGTGACACTAAACTACATAGTTCAAACAAATTTATAATTAATTAATGAGATACATAGTTTTAAAGTAGTGCATTTATCCACTATAAAAACTTGAGAGCAAATTAGGGATATAAATGGCTTGTGGGTCTCTCCGAACTTAAAGAAAGAGTGTCTTAATTAATGATTGATAAAGCCAAAAAACATAATTTCATAACGTTATAATGGTCAAAACCTAAACGATCTCATTTCTCACCAGTGCGTCTAGACCAAAAACTTTTCTGTAAGCTCAACGCTGCACGATCAGATCACCCACTCATAAAGAATACAGTAATATTTGTATTATTGTATTCATACAGCGATTGTGCGTTTGTTGAAAGAGGGCGATACTTAAATAAAAATAACGATAACCACTATCACAGTTAAATTATAGGTTAAAAACGTATAGGTTATATTATAATTATAACTCGCGTTACGAAAACAACCGACTTTAAAATTCTAGCGTAGTCATATTTAATGCAAGACTTATATGATTTTCTCATGGATGCTATTGTCAGAACTGGACCAAATTAAAATGGGACCACGCGGGAAGCAACAGCTTTCAAATGAAAAAAGAATCATCAAAATCCGTTCACCCAGTCGAAAGTAATGAGGTGACAAACATAAGTCGAATTGAGAACCTCCTTCTTTTTTGAAGTCGGTTAAAAAATACAGACGAATTGAAAGCAAGTACCTAAAATGTATCGAAGAGAACATTTTATGGTCTATCAATGAAAACATAGCCATGATCTGCCAGAATAAAAGTGAAGGTTAATACTTTAATTATTAATAGGATAAATGACTTAATCTTGGAAATACATTATCGTATTTCCTAGCGATTATTATTATTATTTCATTACATAGGCGAACTACATTTTCTTAGAAATACGCACATACATAGATACCTAACAAAGCTATATATATATTATTTTAGCTTACAAGCGATTTGCTTACGTTACGATTTGCGTACATAGGGGGGGGAAATACTCTGCGCAGGCGCAAGTGCATAGCCTGTTACTAAGGCGCGACGAACTTGATATGTTAAGGTGTGACTAGATTGCAATTGATAGACATCAAACCGTTCTAGTACTGATTTTCTCTAAACCCATCATACATATCGATTGATGAACAATCAACCATCGATCAATGAACAATCGGATTTTTCTATTCCTTCTAAAAGTTTGAACTTTGATTTATGCATCTGTCGAATAAAAAAGTCGACTGCGATTAACTTTTTTTTTATTACATTGTATACCTGCTTCTATTGAAGTCTATCAAAAAAGATGAGATCGCTATGCAATTGCAATAAGCCTGCTATAAAAACGTTTTACACGTTCGCAAATCGCTAGCCGCATTGAAATCTACGGGTATACTCTTACGACTTAAGACAACACCAATAATGAATACGACTATATGAGTTACACCTAATAAGTCAGGATCGGTTAACTAAAGCTGCTAAATCTGATATCTAATCAAAAAGGTCCCTTTAGGGGCTATCCATTAATTACGTCACACGTTAAAGGGGGTGAGGGGGGTCGATGATGATAACGGTTGGTGGGGGAGAGAATTTAACTAGAAATAAAAACTTCGCAACACTGCTTTTCAATTTCATAAATTTCTAAAGGTAATTTTGGAAAATCCAACTCCACCAATCCGCATTGGAGCAGCGTGGTGGAGTATGCTCCAAGCCTTCCTCGGTTATGGGAAGAGTCCCGTGCCCAGTAGTGGGACCGGGTCTCTTCCCGGGTTGAAGGCAATTTTGGAAAATATGTGACATCACACTACTCTGAGGGGAGGGGAGGGCTGATCTGAAATGTGACCAGCTGTGACGAAGACAGGGGACAAAACATCATGACATTCGTGTGAAGTAATTTATGGATAGCCCCTTAGCGGGAATATGATCCATTTTAAAAACAGCAAAAAATGTGTTACATTCATAAAATGACATAAGTCTTAAAACTATGTTGCCTACCTCTCTGTACTACAAGAACCAAAACTATATTATTGTTTTCGTCAGATTACCGTTAACGCAAGCATTTGTTATATTATGCTGACAAAAATAATAATATTCTCCACCATCCACATGAGAAACACCAATTACTCTTCAGTGAACCTGTTCATGTGACGAATATGGTTCGCAGATATTTCGTTAACCACGGGTGGTATCGACATGACTATTACACACGAACCTCCGACATCATTAATCTTATTATTAGAGAACGGTTGAAGCCACAGAATCTTCGGCTGATCCTCCATGTCATTTTCTTCATCGTATTCTTCAACGGCCATTATATCGGAGTGTCCACACATGGTTCTAGTGAACACTACTAATCGATCTCCTAAAACAATAAAACTAATGTGAGCAGATTTTAACTACTAAATAGGGCGCGGTCGGTACTTGGATGGGTGACCGCTAGTTGCAAATTTCATGCGCACTTCCGTGCTTTGGAGGGCACGTTATGATGTTGGTCCCGGGTGTTAAGAAAAACCCTTGAGAAAAATTTATCAATATATGAAACAACTTTAAATACTTACCTAAATGACAAAATGCAGCGGGAGGGCTATTAAACTGTGTTACTATTTGAGGTCTTCCTGGACGATTCGGCTTAAATCTGTACAAATGACAGAAGTAGCTTTGCGAGCAGTAAATGTATCCTTTGAAGGATATCATGCAACTAGCCCGTATCTCGTGCTCAAGGACCATGGTCCATCGGCCTACTGAGTCTATCTCCTCGTATCTGTAGATACTCTTCTGTCCAGATGCATAAATTGCATTATTGTGGACACACACAGCTGTATTTTGAATGGCCTCTGGAAAATTTTTAATTTTCCTATATGTTTTCATCTTTAGATCATACACAATTGCTGTGTCTAATACCACCCTGAAAAAAATAATTTATTAATTATTAGCAATTATGAATATGTCACACCAAATGTAAATGTTTATGTATGTCAGTCATAGATATTAATTTGATAATTTACCTATAACCACCAACACCTCCCACTATGTAAAGTGAATCATCAAGGATGGCAAGGCCTGCATGTCGTCTGGAAGGCAGGCTTACACCATGCTGGGTCCACTCATTCCTCATAGTATCATAGACCTTGACGTCTTTCACAAAATTTCCAGTCCCTCGCCCATGCTCGCCACATGCTACCACAACCCTTGTCAATCCCCATGCCACAACACCCCAACCCCATAAATTCTTATCGGCAACCTCTAACCACTTCTGAAAATCTGCTTCCTTTGTATATGTATACAAGTAATGTGGAATAACTTCAGGTTTAGAGTCACTGATAATCCACATGGGGACAGCTGGTGTCAGTGTTAACTGACGTCTTATAGAGCCTTTTAAAAGGTTTGTTACCTCCCTGTACACACGTTCTGTATATTTCTTACAAATTCTCGATTTACGTTTGATGAAATAACTCAAGGATAGTGGAGTATCATGTTCGCCATGTTCATTGAGGCATTCAATTACTTTCTCTGCCAGGCTGTTAGCATAGTTCCCCAGGAGACCCATCATATAATGCAAGTCTTTAATTGTGATTTTGTTGTAATCTAAACAACAAAGGATCAGCAAGAGGGCATCGCCACCACTCTGATTCATTGTAATCCACTCGTGACCAAATTTAAAAACCAAAAATTCAGTTTCAGCATCTATGTATGGGTGAGATAGATACCAAAACAACTTCTGTATTGTTGGTATGAACTGAGGCCTCATGCGTTTGAAGGAAAGAAGGCCATGAGCTGCAGCTATCTGTTCTAATTTTTTATAAGAACCAGCTTCAGCTATGTTCATGATTTGAAGCCAATTAGTTTCAGAGAGCTGCAGATCTAAGGTATATTCAATTTGTTTCATCAGCTCTGTGACCTGCAGAAAGTTTGCAGCCTCTGATAGTTCACTTATCATATCAATAGAATATTCAGAGAGGTCAATTAGACCTAGTCGTATGTATTGCAAAATTATATCCATTATGTTTGGATCCATCACCTATAAACAAACAATATTGAAAATGTGAACAGAACCACAGGTTAATGAAAACCACTATATACAATAAATATAGCAACAATGGGGCAAACTGAGGCAGATCAAATATGTCGAGGGCCAAATTGGGACAATTTAGACATGATTTGGGTACCTATGTAGGTATGTATGTATGTTTTACGCAATGACGAAATTTTGCCTTTTACGATTATTTTTTTGACATAAATCTTATAGTAATACACTTATCATCTATTAAAATAAACCCAATAGGAAGAAATAAGACAAATAAAATGTTGTAAATGAAAAACTTACGTCTATCTTCACTTTTGTCTGGTCATTTTCTACATAATTGCCGCTAAACATGGCCCTAAAATAATCGCTGTATTCAGAAAGATTGTTCTTCGAGGCCTGAAACTCCTGCCCTCGTATCACTAATGTGATTTCATCTTCCATCTTGATATCAAAATAATTATTGTAAGGCAATATTCAAAATTCTCCACCGATTAACTATAAATTACAAATCAAATCAAATCAATAAATTGAACAATTTCTAAACAAACACACCACCCACAGCACAGCACCAGCCACAGACTAAGTAAGAAGAGTCAAGAGAGAGATACTTCCAGATCACAGAATACTAAACTTGTTCCAGATACTTCGCCAGGCCAGCACAGACCAAAGCACGAACACACAGAGTGTGTTAGTTAACATCACAAACGACGTAGATGTACCCAGTATATCTGTACAGTCTCTCTCATCTCTGTAGTCAGTAGAAACGAAAACATCTCTTCTCAGTCTGTGCTCAATACTGTCAACTGTCAACATGAAACCACGTTGACACATGGTTGACGTTCAGTGTTACGTTTGTGTTTTGTGACGTTTTGTGTTACTGTTATTGTATTGATTGACAGTTGATAGTTGATTCAAACGAGTTGTGACACAAACGAAAAAAACAAGTTAAACTGTTAAAAGAAGCAAATGAAGCAATTGTTCAAACAAAACTCAAAATTTGTATAAATAGTACGAAAAAATAGTTGTCAGGTGTGCAGTGTGTATGTATAAAACATATTCCAATGAAACGGTGATAATTATAACATATTATGTAAAATGGCTGCAACTGCATCAGCTGTAACCGCTACAGTTTCGGTGGATGAAGAAGCTGATGAATGTGGACCTCAGCTGATTAATAAACTAGAAGTAAGTGATGTATTGTTTCTATTTGTAAAACGCTTAGACTTAAGCTTAAAGTCATTAATTCTATAAGTTTGCTTACTATGTGTACTAACAACTACTTTGGATATTTTCAGTAATTAGGTATTTCATGTTCTTTTTTATATTCCTATAGTAGATTTTTCTATTTGAATGTTTAAGTGGTTCTTGGTATTTTTACTATGAGTTATATTGTAAAAAACTTGATACATTCCAAATTTCCACATATTACTGTTGAGTAACTGATTTCGTTTGTATCTGTTTTAACTTTTAATCTTATTGTTGGATTTTGATACAAAAGTTCTGTAATATAACTCATGTTCCAGTAATAATAAGTTATTGTTTATTTTAGGGTAATGGTATTACATCAGGAGATATCAAAAAGTTAGAAGAAGCTGGCTACCATACTGTTGAATCCGTAGCTTATGCACCAAAGAAATGGCTTATCACAATAAAAGGCATATCAGAGGCTAAGGCCGACAAATTATTGTCTGAAGCATCAAAATTAGTACCCATGGGCTTTACAACTGCTACTGAGTTTCATCAAAAAAGGTAGCATGAAATGTCTTTGTATGACTTCATAGTTCGTAATCTATGCTTCTATACAAATAATATAACTGAAGAGTTTGATTGTTTGTTTGAACGTGCTAATCTCAGGAACTACTGCACTGATTTGAAAAATTCTTTTACTGCATGATAGTCCATTTATCAAGGAAGGCTATAGGCTATCAAGTGTTACGTGAAACCAAAGGGCACAGCTAGTGTTCATATAAAATCTGTAAGATTTGTACTTTGATAGCTCATTAAGTATTTCATTTATCTACACTATACAATTTCTACAAAGTGGTTATAAACCGAGAATTTCGTGGAAATAAACATATGCCTTCAACCCTTTTTTATGTCCCACTGCTGGGCACGGGTCTCTCCCCACAACCGGTGCAGGGATATAATCATATACATAAATTATATTTGTATAAACTAGTTCATATATTTCCAGGGCTGAAATAATTCAACTTACAACGGGATCAAAAGAGTTGGACAGACTTCTTGGGGGTGGCATTGAGACTGGGTCTATAACAGAAATTTTTGGAGAGTTCCGGACTGGAAAAACACAGTTGTGCCATACACTGGCAGTAACTTGCCAGGTAAAGAAATACCTCTACTAGATAATATTTGAAGTAAAATTTAATTTAAACACTGGTTATATAGCTTTTATATTTACTATGTTATATACATGTAAGTTATATTAAGACTAAATGAGAAAGCATTTTTTTACAGCTACCAATAGAACAATCCGGAGGTGAAGGTAAATGCATGTACATAGACACAGAAGGCACGTTTAGACCAGAAAGGTTGTTAGCGGTGGCACAGCGGTATGGCATGGAGGGTGCTGCTGTGCTTGACAATGTTGCATATGCGAGGGCGTACAACACTGATCACCAGACACAGCTGTTGGTACAGGCCTGTGCTATGATGGCTGAATCCAGGTGAGACTATTGATTTTTATGTTCACCATGACAGACACTACAATTTGTCAGAAACTTTTATTTATAAACCTAATTACATATATATTAAGCAATTTTTTAAACTAACGTAAACTTATTTAATCTATACTAATATATAAAGCTGAAGAGTTTGTTTGTTTGTTTGAACGCGCTAATCTCAGGAACTACTGGACAGATTTGAAAAATTCTTTTTGTATTATGATAGCTACATTCGTGAGGAAGGTTATAGGCTATCAAGCATTACGTTACTATTCTTAGCGCGGGTAAAGCCACGTGGCACAGCTAGTAACTTGTGTAATGTGCAAGTGTCTGTATTTGTGTCAGTGTTCCTATATTTTGTTCCTCTAAATCATGATAGTTTGCATAAGTTACATTGTCAATTAAATGTTGTCATGTTATAGGTACTCTCTTCTCATTGTGGACAGTGCAACAGCTCTATACAGAACAGACTATTCTGGCAGGGGAGAGCTCAACTCCAGGCAGCTACACCTTGGACGCTTCATGAGAATGCTTTTAAGACTTGCTGATGAGGTTTGTTATTTATTATTCATGAAATGGAAATTTATATTGAACAGTTAAGCAAAGGGAAACACAACAATGTTATTAAAATGTTTTATTTTCAAAGCGTTAGTGTAACTTCATTTTATTAAATAATAATAAAATAAACAAATTATGTTAAATGTAATGTAATTTTCAGTTTGGCGTAGCTGTAATCATAACGAACCAAGTTGTGGCTCAAGTAGATGCAGTAGGGGTGTTTAATGCAGACACGAAGAAGCCCATTGGTGGTCACATTATCGCTCACGCTTCAACTACAAGATTGTATTTAAGAAAAGGCAGGGGAGACAACAGAGTGTGTAAGATATATGATAGCCCGTGCCTGCCAGAAACTGAAGCCATGTTTGCTATAAGTACCGAGGGGATTACTGATGCTAAGGAATAATTTATATTTCTGTTTGATATTGAAATACAGAATAGAAATCAATGAATTTATCTTGTAAATAGAGATTTGTTGGTGCTTTCTTCAAATGGTGGCTTGCTTCTTATACTATTGGTAAACCATTGATTACTTCAATTAGTAGATTACAGAAACTCAAAATTAACCATTGAGAGGCCAGTGATAGACGATAACGCCTACATTGCAAGACAATTGTAATAGCAATCTTGAGCCCCAGATAAAAGCAAGTTTAAAACAATTTCAGTATTACAAGAAATAAATAATCCCTGTTGGGCGTGTATTTCTTGAGGCAAACTGTAATACTTATGACGAATAATTGGAAATTCTGAGACAGTTAATCATTATCAGCACAGTCATCCATCAAAAGGTCATTGAATTCATTCTCTGTAAAAAAAAAATTAAAAAGATGATGAATTAAATGAATGTTAAGACGACAAAATAATAATTTAATAATTATTATCTTTCTCATATAATGTTATGTTAAGTGACTTTTTTGACATACTGATTATTGAGAAAGAATGGATAAGTTCTATTTTGATTGATACAATTTTTTTCTTCAAGCATGGCATTTAAAAGCATAGTAATTAAATTAATGTTAAGCAGAGCTTAATTCGACTATAAGATTGTGACGTGCCTTTCTAATGTTCTGAAAAATAAAAAGATTTATCAAAAAATTACTCATTATTTCTATGACCCTTATTCCCAATTTAATTTTAAATATTTTAATGTACATACATCACATCTTATTGTAAGGGATACAAAGGTTCCTATGGATGTTAATTATCTTCCAGTCCACTCTAGGTGTTCAAGTAAAATAAAGTAATTAATATACATATTTATATACTATGGTGTTATAAAGTATATTGGAAGGAAAATAAAAATCACACTATTTAATTTTAGTATATTATGTATTATCAATCAAATTAAGCTGTAACATTAAAAATACCCCACTATGTAAAATAATAATAAATAAAAGCTAAATAAAAATTCACATTACTAACAGTTTTCAATACACATTTCGTTATATTCAATACCTAATTGAAAAGTTCCATTATGATTTATGTTACAATTTTTGAACTTCGATCTACTTTTATCAGGTACTGAATTTAACAGAAGACTGAACTTACAAAAATAATTATTACTCAATATAATATACATAATTATGTCATACAATTTGTCTAAACAGCTTTCATATTAGCACATTATAAGTAGTTAAGTATGCAAAATACACGTTTAATTAATATATATATTATCATATTCATAAGACGTTTTATTGGTGTATTGCATATTAGAATATCATTCACAACAAGAGTTTTACATGGAGTATAATTTATCTATCTTAAGTCGTCATATTATTGCAATTGTGAAATGCACTAACTATCAGTCGCCTATTCCACGGCACACTTACCTACTCATTAAATTATTTATCTAATTTTTTTGATACACAGTCATGGCTATCTAATTCAAACTTATAACACTAGTTTGCTTAGAAGATGTAGGTATATAAATTAGTACCTAGGTGACCGATTTGCTCGGTATTTTTATTTTGGTAAATCGTGTTTTTTGGAATTTAAGATTATTTAGATACGAATTATATACTGATGAAATATGAATAATATTTTATTCATATTCCACGGGAATATACCGTATTGTCGAGTAGTGAGCAACTATCCGGTTTAGTGTAGCAATTTTTCATTGTCTGAATATAACGACGTTTTCTAAAAATGAAACCTAGCTAGATCGATTTATCGCCATACAATTATACAAATTACATAGGACATATATTATTGCCACCCTAAAGATCTTATTAATCCCTAATTAAATAAATTACTTTAATATGAGGCACCATCATTATACAACGTTTCAGTAAAAGATACAACATTGACTCCTTAACAATTGCTTGATTATTAATATTATTATATTAATATTATGTATTTAAATTATTGTAATTGAACAGCACATATTCAATGTACGAGTAACTACTATCAGTCACATATGAATCTACTATGTTTTATGTTGCTAGTGTAAAAATTAAATCTGATTGGTGATTTTTATTTGTAAGCCCCACTTAAGGTGCATCTTCACTGAAATTCGTGGCTACTTTGGTGTTTTCTACACATAACCTGACAATTTTTCTTTGATGAAACTGCTTGTAAAACTGAGTATGATTGCAGTTCAACAGAATTTTTTTGTAATGATGTATCTTGTACTGTAATATCATTGAATGCCTTCAACTCTTTTTACGTCCCACTGCTGGGCACGGGTCTCTCCCCACAAGCGGGAAAGGCCTGGAGCATACTCCACCACGCTGCT
>DWAV01001725.1:0-12782 GCA_018231305.1 Noctuana lactifera | reverse complement strand
CCTAACCTAACCTAACCTAACCTAACCTAACCTAACCTAACCTAACCTAACCTAACCTAACCTAACCTAACCTAACCCAAAACCTAACCTAACCCAAAACCTAACCTAACCTAACCCAAATTACCATGGTAATACCTTACCATCAACGCAGACACAGAGGCCACTGTCATCTTTTTTCGGCTGTCTGAATATAAGGACATAATAATATAATTAAAAAAATTACTCTCATAATAATAATTTTCATTTTTCAATCTGCATTAAATTACATGTATTTTTCGAAAGAATGGATATCAAACGTTGTGTTAATACTAAATACTGAAAAGTTATAGGTACGAAACATTTTGTTAAACAGGTTTCATAATAATATATGCACAAAATATTTTTTTACTTTATAAAATGTATCGAAAAAGCCGATATCAATATGACGAGATACTGAATTGCAGTTAATTAGCGCAGGGTCCATGACAGTAGCATGAAACGAGTACGTCACGTGTTTAAGCGCCTTAATTTTCCTCTTCCAGCGGGTCGTCCTGCATAATCCAGATTGATTGTCTTTCTAAGTGCGGTGTTTGCGCGCAATCAGTACCCGTATTTGCGAAAATCGCATTGGATGTCCTCACCCTCACTGTTCAACAGAATATACTCGTACTGCCATTCTTGTTCGCAGAATGTTGTATGCAGAGTGTTTTTCTAATAGACTACTTTTACTCGTACGAGTACTCATATGTGCCGTTTGTTTAAAATTTGTTGGGGCTGGATGTACCTATATGTATAATAATTATTTTTAAGTAGGTATATTTTGCTTTTGTTTTGCAATGTTTCTTGCGCATAATCTTTATATTATATTGTGTATCATATTATGTATTATTTTTAACATAATAATAATAATAATATTAATTATTATTATATTAATTAATTATATTAATTATTATTATTATTATTTACTTTATTTAGGCGTCATCCGCAAAGTTTATCCGACAACCACGCCGCGCCAATTTACTTAGCGGTGGGTTATAAAGATGGTTGTGGTACCTCCTCGGGCGAACTGCGAGTATATTCGAGTAAGTTCTACTTACGAGTACATAAAACGTTAATTTTACGTACATCCTGCATAAGCAGTAACAAGACTAACTTCAGACAGATACTAGACTCAGTTAAGCTGAATGAACAAGAGCCCTGTTAGGAAACTTATTTAATGTTTTTCTTTCTATTCATACTTTTTTGTACTGTATCGATTTAATAAATATATAAATATACTCTTATTCTCAAGCGGCATCAAAATTGTTACACACAATACGAGTTAACACGGTTTAGTGGAATATATTTGTGACTCTCTCTGCTCACGTAATGAGCTAAAGCTGTACACAATAACACATTACTTTGTTTTTAAGATAGAAAAATAATGCTTCTTACATAAAAATAAATTATAAACACCAGAGTAAGGCATCCCAAGTAAGTGTCGTTATTGTTGGAGCTACTCGTGTTCAGTGCTGATATCGGCGAAACTATTGGCGTTAGTTGAAGCTTTCGCAAAGAATACCCGGTAAAGCAAGAGCTTGCTTTTCATTATAATGTCCATAGATGATACAACAATAGCGGTAATACGATTGTATTTATGAAAACCCTTAACGCCCTTCCCGCTCCCCTCCCCCGACCCCTAAAGTGACGAGCGGCCGTTGATTTGGTATTGATGCAAGTAATGTGATTTGTGTCATGCAAATGAGGTTCAAATGGTTCTACATGGAAGAAAGAGATAAGTTGAAGGAAATGCCTGCAGCTATTTGATGCGTGGCTCATAATTGCATGAGAGCCTGGCGCCAAAGCCTTAGGTCTGCTATTAAAATTGTATCACAATTGTATCACAAATACAGTTTTGTATTTGTCTTTTCGTGACATTAAAATTACGAAAGTTTTTATTTCATTCGCTAACTATCAATCCATGTAAGGTGGAGGTCTGTAGGCAATAAACAAGTCATTTAACGATCTTTGCCATGTGGTTATGTACATATTGAGCGTCACGGACAGAATGGCTAAGGTTTTATAGTATGTCCCTGGCGTGTCTCCGAGCTCCGAGGATGCCCGCGCCGCCGCCGCGCCGCCGCCGCGCCTGCTCGCCGCTGAGACAATCCAAAAGAGTGTGTTGCTGGCACGCAAACCTTATTTAGTGCATGCGACGGCGTCACTTTAAACGACAAGCAGAAGCGACTTAATGGGGAACAAATTGTTGTCTTTCAGTGTGGTTTCAGAAGATACTTTTGTTGGTAGCGATGTTCCATCTTTGTCCTCATACTTAAGCGCTTCACCCTGTACAATCTTAGATCTTCTATAGTAATTGTATAGGACAAGTTCTATATAACTCCAAGTACAATATAATATTGGTAACTAATTAACATTAGTTTGCTAATACTAAAATATTTTTCAAAATTCATGCACAAATTCATAATCGAGTCTCATAGTTTTGCCTTATAGCGTTTAAGTTTTGAATTTGTATTCTATTGAGACTAGTTTTTAGTTTAGTCTATTTATTTAAGTTCATTAACCTTGCGCCAACCGACATTTTGGACACGCAGAGAAATATCGTCGAATTAAACAGTGTGCGGCGCATTTCTAAAGTAATTGAAAGACTGTAAAGGATTTGCGAATCGAGAGCGGCGCTACGAGTATGACTACAGTAGTAATGCTTGCAGCGGAAACACCACCACCATGCATGTGTACAGAAACACTGCGTTAGGATATGAAAGGAATTATGAAAACCAACGACAAAATCATGTTCCAATGCAAATAATGCAACATTACAAAAAAATTTAAACGTAATGTGACCATAACCATAAGAAAATTATAAAAAATTTATGAAAAACGATCGTCTCATTGGATTGACGTTTATTAGAAAAGCGATCGAGATCTGACATGAATGAACATGTAGCAAAACCGTTGTAAATGTTACGCGTTATTGAAAGTTCAGTTTCAATGCTGTGTCCAATTAACGAATGCCAAAAAAATTGCAAATCGAAAGATCTTTCTTTGAAAATCAGTTACAAATTCGAAAGCTTCGTAGAAAGAGCGATTGAAAGAACCTGCTTGATTAGTACAAACACCCGCATTGCCGCCTCGCAGCAGTATAAGTATATCTATACGCAGATTCCCTGTTACGAAATCCTTACGAGTAAGTCTCGGTGACCAAGGGAAGACTGTTGTATTGCATGGTGCTTACGAAGGTGTACACACATCATATAAAATTCATATAAAATCGGCCGGAATGGTACCGCCACTGCCCTCATAATCCACTGTGAGTTAAGTGTCGAGGCAAGTTCTTATAGACGTTTAAGGTCTAAGGGTATAGCAGAATACATTTTTAATCCCTTCTCAAGATCCATAACAATAAAGTGATGAATTCTAAATGAGGTAGTTGGACCAGAAAGCAATTGAGTCTGTGTAAAGTTATTCTGTAAATTCTGAAAGTTCGCTTTGATTCTGCCTTAGCCTTTTCATCTGTCGTGTACACTGTATGTACTGAAGGGTACGTAACGTTACATGTGTTGTTTATAATTCATTTACAGACTCGCTCTCGTGTCATCGAGGGCAGGTGTAATTATACTTGCAAACGATGTACGCTCGAGACAATTTCCAGTTTAATAAGTGGAGCGGCGCTGTCGTTACAGTTAACGATCACAAATTATAAGACGACGCGAACTTCGGCCGATAATGTGGCGCGAGCGCTGCCGGGGGCGACGGGGCGACGGGACGACGGGGCGACGGGGCGACGGGGCGACGTTTGCGGAAATTAACATTGCTTACAAAGTTTTAAGCCACGTACACTACTATGATGACTGATCTGAAGCAAGGAGACTATGAAGAGTCCCTATGGCAACTTTCCAGCTTCGTCATTAGATACGAGTAGCTCTATGACATCACTATGTTACATTGTCATCCGAATTAAAATATGAAAGCGTAAACTTCAGTTCATTTATACACCTGAAACCGAGTATGAGAACTGAATTCCCAAGATTTTTTACATACTCGTAGTCACCGATGAAGCTATAAATAAGCGTGGTAATAACAATACAATTTATTACGAAGATAATGAAGATAATGCAAGTTGCAAAGATATGAATGGTACGAAGTAATTCGATGTCTCGTGTGAAATGAGAATGTTGAAGGCTGCACGAGCACTGGCTACAAGGCGCGACGGAAGGGAGAATTGCACGCATTTGTCACAATTTTGTCAGATATATCGCATTCAAAGGGAAAGCGGATATACGAGCAGATACACAAACACTCGCTGATACGGGAGTGAATATATTATCGTAAATTCGTATTCTGTTTGGAGTAGTAGTAGTTTATGCGGAGGTACTTTTAGGAATACGCAGTGCCGAGATAAACTCGATCAAATGTCGATAATTGATGTGTATAAAATGTTAATAATTTATTAAACAATTTCTCAATACTAAACTAGAACTAGTACAGTATAATATATCAATTGACGCACTGAAGAGCAGTTAAATACAAATAAGTGTTTAATATATTAGATTTTTATTCAGTGTTAGGTACTGTCGTTTCTTACTATTGCTAGTTAATCGTAGGCGGTCCCTGCAACTGCAGATGCGTGACTCATGAGGTGAGCGGTACTGCCCGCACGACCTGTAGGTACCTATTAGTTTAACTACAACTCGTACAAAATTATATTTCCTTACGAGTGCATTCCAACTCGCCGTCTCTAGTTTTATTCATATTACTGTCGGTAATGTTTCTGCGAGTTATACAAGACGTACCAGTACGTACGACACAGTCGTTTCAAATGAATAATTAGCTTAAACTGGTAACTTTTCTAATTAGCTACGGGCGGAGTATGTGAGTTTTATCGTTGTAGCGTTAATATTTTCTTAGTGAACGTTCCGTCTCTTACTTATTTTCACCGACTCCGAAAAGGAGGAGGTTCTATGTTCAGCGGTACGAGTATGTTCTTTTTCCTTTTTTTAATGTATGTTCACCGATAATATATCTCCTTCGTTTGTGAACCGATTCTGATGATTTTTTTATACGACAGGATTTGTTCTGAAAGTAGTCCCATGGAATAATAATGACAATGACCATGATGAAGATGACCAACGGAACACCGTCACGAACATCAGGCATTTGGCAGTTATGTTTTCAAAAGATTGCTATTGACACCTAAGGCCAACGCTTTAACGTTGGTTCTTCATCAAGAGCTTCTAGCGGTCGCAGCGAGGTCGCCCTGCAGACACTCGCCACGACCACGCGTCAGTGAGGCGGCTCTGAACTAGTCGGCCAATCCCGCTAAATACACGTGAGTAAGGCGGTTTTGTCACGTGTAGATTGTGTAGTGTTACTCACTAAACGTTTAATAAAACCATAAAGATAAGGTAACTGCATAATGAGTCAAACTACTTATCTACGTGCAGCGTAAGTAAAGACGGCTGGCCGGCCGGTGTAAGAGAGGAGAGCTAATTCCGGTTCGAGCGGCTGATTAAAAAAGTTCATCAACGCATCTCTTTTAGTTTTTCCACGGCTTCCGGCGGCTTCGGTCCAACTTTCGTAATAAAAAGTTGCACGAAGTTCGGTGCCCGTAGATAGTGAAATATTCATATATTACTTAAAGCTCCATTTTAAAGCGGGGAAATTCAGATCTTCGCGCGTTCTTCGGCGGGGCTGGAGCCGTTCATGTGTGTATAAGGTAGATGTAATGAAAACACGAAAGTTCTATATAATTTTTACGATGCTACCTTGTCGGTAATTCAAAACAATTTGATTAGCTTTTAGTTTGATTTAAAAGGGATACCAGGGTATTGTTTATGCAATCTTTTGAACAGTTATAAAGTCAAAATTGTGTAATCACATAAAAATCATAACAGACGCACACAAAACAAAGCGAATGAAAAATATATCAAACCCAAAAAACCTTTTTCAGTTGACCACTTAAGCTTTTAAATTAACCGATATTACGATTCAGATATTAATTTAATTTGACACAAGATTAACGTAAAATTAACATTAAAATTTTTGTCCTATACCAGTATTTTGTACGTACTTTTCAGTAATCAAATGGAACGACAAAATACATTTAAATCGCTAAGCTTCGAGTGAATCCTGATTTAGTGCAGCGATAAAAAGTTGTAAAAGAAATCTTTTCTATTAATGAACAAAATCAATTCAATTTGCCGGACGAGGATTCGACTTATCAGCGCGAGAGTGAATTTTCTCTCTGCATTCGGTTTTAGTTAATTGAATTGTGGACGCAGCGGATACTTTTAAAATCAAATAAAGCTTATGTCTGAGCATCAATTTATACCTTTATTCGCCCTTTTCGATAACCATTAGGTAGGCCGGTAGCGAAAGGACATCTAGAGCCCCAAAATCGGCACTCGGTTACGTTTCACGCTAAACCAACGGCCGCGCGTTACTTCCAGTATAACTACACATATCTTCAACAGTTAAGTTTTATAGTACTATAGTATATTATATTATAGTATATTATAGTATAGTAGTAATAATTTTTTAGTAGGTACAACATTTTGAAAGAATTGCATAATAAGAGTACAATCTTCTTATAGTTCCTTACAAACCAGGATAATACGAGTATGAAGGCAATGCAGTCGCAGTTAACGACTGCGATACTATTTAGGTATTCTCAAACGCTATAATAACATTGTTAAGACTGTTAGTGCGCCTCATTATCTCGAAGTCTTCAGACGGCATTTTTAAATGGCGAGCGTTGTAGTTTTTGAGCTCTTTCTTCCAGTCGTTCCGTTCTCTTTGAGGTCTCCGTAATTTCCTTTAGGATTAATTGAAGAGGAGCCTGGGCTCGGCCGCGCCTATGAAAAGGATTTTCAGTGTCTTTGTTTATATATTCCGGCGCACACAGAGCTCTCCCGGGAAGCAATTATCGGGCGCGTCCTCACTCGGCTCGCCAGTGTGCTGATCTCTTACGAGATGTTCGGCTACATTGTGCTGTCCATTGTGCTTCACAGAAGTTTATATTTATAAAATATTCGTCTGTCGCTAGCTACTCGTATGACAGGTGAAGGTTTCTATTAATTCTGTGCATTTTAATGTAAGTAAATAATAACGTAATTTAGCTGTTATAATATTTAATGACATTAAAGATAATGACGAAACCTCTTTTGCGATCCGCGATCAAAATAAGACGAATGCTGGCGTCTTTTATACCGGAAGCGGTAAGGCGGAGTTTAGATAAAATTAAATTATATCCGATGTTTCAGCTAGATACAAACGAACGGTGGTAAAACTTTGTAATACGAATACAATGTTAGCTTCCACGAATAGAGTTTATCAAGAATAGGTTACATGGACTTCAATGTGATCGGGCTATGAGAGAACAAATGTAATCTGGGGTATTATTATCCCAACCGATTCGACCTCAAATAAAAAGTTACATAACGGCAGCCTGTAAGTATTATGCAACTTATTAATAGTTTAGTATATGACAAGCGACAAGAACCACAGACTATGAGCATGTTCATCCATATCAAGTGTGGATAATATTGTGCAATGATGTTCACAACTAGTTTGTTTCAAGCTTCACGCAGCTCGTCGAAGCAATCCGAGACGAAATGTAACCGCCATCTACACTCCTAACACGAAAAGTTTTTTCAGTGGCTTCGTCTGGAATGAATAATTGTGAAACTTGGTGCAGATAGATAATCAAGCGGCGGTAAGTTTTAATTGTGAAACGGAATCCCTGGCGCGTCCCCTCCTTTACTGCGACCACTTATCGAGTTTCTTTTGCTGTGAAGGGTTCATGTTGTCTGACAGCTCACTATTTTTGTGTTAATACAGCAAGGTAAGACGCTTAGTTCAAAACAATTTTCAACATCAATATTAAAAATAAATATTTCCATGATTTGACAGAGAATATTGGATTTTTGCGATTGATATAATAATATGAATTGATCAATTTGATCATGTTGGTAATCGATTATTCTATTTAACTACAGGTACCTATCTGATACAGCTTTATGGCGCCTTAATGGACTCGTAATGGAATTGCGTTGGAATTGGAATGGCAGTCTGCATCGTAACAGTTCGCAATTGTTGCAAAACTGTAAGTTTTACTAAATGATTATTTACACAATTTTTTTACACAATATTCTTTATAACTTAATAACACAAATGTTGTATATTTCAAGCTTATATTCTTGTAGGTGAATATGTCCGATATGTCTGTATCAGTAGACACCACGGCATCGAGGGGAACGCGCTGGCATCATTATAATGTAACGGTGCCGCAGATCAAAATCTCGGTTCCTAATGATCTCCTCGTTACCATGACAACGTTTGATTACCGTGAGATCTTTCCTTTACACCCGTTCTATTTTTGAAATACTTAAGATAGAAAATTATTTTAAGTATAAAATAAAAACCTACTTCACACTAAAAAGGAAGAAATAACCGTAATATATTAGTTACAGACATCAGTAATTTATTTTGGAATCTGTGCTCTATGCATATATTTAATAATTATGCATGCATGCATACTACTAATACTTACATTACAAAATAAACGGATATTTAAATCGATAAGAAAATTTGCTTCAAAATTACATATTTAAAATTTTACGAATCTGAATACAATTGCAATTCCTAATTTCCTCTTTTTTATAAATTGCACAATTCCGCGCAAATAAAAGATGTAATGGGCCTCTCGTCGTTTCCAGTGGCACCTCGCCGCCTCGCCGCCTCGCCGCGTCTCCGCGAAGCTGTCTCCAGCCTCCTTTATTATCTGCCATCCATCTTTCCACGTGACGTCACATTAAGGCCTAAATAAAATGTGTCACCGCAAAATAATGCCCGACCTCGCCGCATGAAAAAAGAGCGATATATTTTGATGTGGCGGTGGCTTTACACGAATGCCCTGACGGAACGGATCGTCTTGGAAATTAGGACGATTCCCTTATTTTGCTCAGTAATTATTTAATACGGTTTTATTTAAATCTTTTTATATACCCTATCTTTCTAGCTACCCATATTTGTGCAAATAATATACTTATATTTTGCGTTACAAAAGCAACTGATTTCAAAATTGTTGTGCACATAATGCAAATTTGAGACTTATATAGTTTTCTCGTGGCTGCCGTCGTCAGAACTGGCCCAAATTAAAATGGAACGCAACGACAAGCATCAGATTTTAAATAAAAAAAGAATCGTCCAAATCGGTACACCCAGTCGAAAGTTATGAGCTAACAAACATAAAAAAATACAGTCGAATTGAGAACTTCTTCCTTTTTTTGAAGTTGGATGATAACTAAACTCTTTGTGAGTGGAGTCCTTCAGCAGCTATCAGGAAAGATGGCGAGAGCTCGTGGCGCGGCGGATGTGCGGATGTGCGGATAGAGGATCTAAAACATTCATCATCTAAGCCAATACAAATAGCGCTCCGAAACACCGCATCACGAAATTTACTTTGTTTAGGCTGGGAGCCGGTAACGGAATCCAACGAAACAACGAACAATAACTAGATTAGGAAAACCTTAGTCCATTGTGTAGTAGTCATTTGATTTGAAGACGCTATAGAGCTTTCAATTTTAAAAGCAAGAATATAGGTTGGGGAATATTTTTCTTTTTATTAGATATTGGCAATTTATAATATTAAAATGAAAACAAACTTTAAATTTTCGAGCCTTTGCAGACCGCTACTCCACATAAGTCCTTAAAAGCACGAATGTGTTATTTGAAAACGTGGATTTGATTTGTATTTAAAAGGTATCTTCACTTTATAATAATAAAAGAAATTGTTATCATCATAATTATCAAATAATTATGTGATAATAGGCAATTCTCGATAGCATAACACTGTCTAGGCTCATGGTGAGAGATCCGTCATCGGCTCTCAGGCTATCCTATGAAGAGGAACCGATCCTGTTTGAGTGGTTCATAAATATTTGAGGACACATGTACGCGCTATCAGCACCACCCCTCACCGCGCCCCCTCCCCCTCTGCCCCCTCATACCACGTTTTTTATTCACAAACCGCGCGTTTGTTTTACTCATTTCCAACACTTCAAAACACAGTTTAAAACTCCGCCGTACTTCAGTCTCGATATCCGAATAGTATGCAAAATCAAGCTACGCTTACTTTCCACTCTGTGTCACTTCTAGCAGATGTGAGTGAGGGCATATCGATTTGAGCTCATCAATCAACAGTCAATATGAAAGTAGTTCAATTCAGCTCTTTCATACTAGCGATTGGAGAGCGCGCTCTCGCGAAACGGTTCATGAGCAACATGATCACAAAGAGGCATGATTTTTTTTATTACAGCTATTTCTGTTACGAGCTGCACGCTGGCTACTCAGTGCAGTTTAGCGGTAATGTTGCAGGGATATTTTAAATGAATTGTATTTCATTAATAGGTAATAGGTAATTCCTCCAAATTTGGGTGAAATTCGCTGTATGTTGCAGTAGACGCAAGCCCATCGAAAGTTGAGTTTTATCACGTATTCGGGTTTTGATTCAAAATTATAATTATGATACTTACTAAAATCCTTCTAGAATCACATAAGCTCGACCGCCTCGTTACACCGCTAGTACATAAAACGCTGTTTTCTCAGGCTTCGTGAGAGAAATGGCGGCGAACGTGTCATATCCGTCAACGTCGGGTGACCTCGGGCTCGGCGTGGGGCGCCAGCTCTTCAGGCATCGATTTCGAGGCTTAGACTACCACCTCACCAAGGTTTGGAGTCTATAAAATCAACAAAACTCAAGAAATATATTAAAACGACACGTGGCTAATGGTTGAAATAAAAACAGTAACGAAAAAGCTTTGAAATTTCGTTTCCTTCAAAAATGTTTTTTTGTTTAATATCAATAAAGGTAAAACAGTCGTCTCAGCTATAGTTTCGCGAACATTTGCATTGTTCCTGCGTACAATATAATTATATCAAGATTTGGTTAGCCATGCCTGATCCTGGAACTGTCTAGTAACTCCTAGGACTGTCTTAGTAAGTACTAGCCACCTGGTGACCCCGATCTCGCCGCGAATTCGACCGGAATACGGGATGCGCCTGGGAATTACGAGAATTCACAAAAAATATTAAAGAGTATTCACAAATTTTGATTTTTGACTCATTTTATTGTAGCTACGTTAAAAATAAAAAATAAGTGCATAAAATATTATTTTGATACTTTAGATCGTGTCAGAGTTATTGAATAAAAAAATTGTACGTGTCCCAAGTTGGGCGCCATAATTATTTTTATTCAATTGATTCAATTCTTACATTTCATGTGATTCCACGGTAAACTTCAAGTGAAAAATTGGCTGCAACCTTATTCTATAGCATACAAGATTGAAAACTCATCACAAAGCGCAGGTGAATGTGCTCCGCGGTGGGCGCCAATACTTTTTGAAGGCTCGACGGCGTCTGCTTGTGAAATGTCTGGATGAAAACCATTCACAACAAAATAGGGACCTCGGGACAAATGTTTATGACTTAGGTTAGATATACTAGTATTTACTTTTGCATTATAAAATGTTTTAGTGTAGTACACAAGGGTACACACATTGAACACATTAAATATTTTTAATATTGAGATAACGCAGCCAAGAGGACAAAAATTTTGGTGATGAATTAGGTTTTTGTTACTGTTTTGTGTAAAAGAATTCGATTATTGTGAAAAATATATCATAAATTGATTAGTAACACTCGTAGTTTTTGCAGTCTCCTGGAGCTTAAAACATTTAAAGTTACTTTTTTCTCCCGTTTTAGTTAAGCTACGATATCTTGAAGAGGTCTTATAATATCCGTTTGAAGAAAACAAATTAAACGGGTCCTCTCGGATGCAGATTCAATTCAACTTTGCGCTTCTCTTACAGAAACAAACGCTCCGTTTAACTAGATCAGATTTCTTTGCGCGATCGCAGATAAAAATAATCGAGTTCTACACTGATATTCTTATTCAATTTCTAAACGGATGCAAAATACTGTGATATACTCGTATGTATGTAGGCACGTCATTTTAATTTCATATACGAGTAGATAGATGCTTAATATGCCTGCTCACTGTCCGGCCAAAGCTTAATTGCATAGTAAATAATGTAATTTATACCTACACATAAATAATTTTAAGAGTGCCGTGAGTTTTTTTAGTAATGTTTGTCACAATAAAAAACTGTATTAAGAACTCAGCAACGAAGAGGATACTAAATGTAATAATAATTCCAACAGTGCATCCATAGCATACACGTTACACGTATTTCAGTGCACTGGAGACGGGGGCTGTTGGAATTGGATTACAAAAGTCGCAATATGTCGCCCTAGCTTCCTGTAGCTGCGAGTTGCGTGCGCTCGCGCCAAAGACTGCAAATGTGTAGCAGTTGTTTAAGTAGGCATCTACGAGTACTAGTGTACATCAATATTCACACTAGTGCTGCTTAATTAATCTTTTTCTGCAAATCGCACAAAATTAATAATAAACAGCTTTTGCCTGCGACTTTGTCCGCGTGGACTGCAGAATCGAGTCTAGAGAGAAATCATGGGTGTTTAACGAAAAAATTATTCACTGCACACGCACAGTTTCGAGTGGCGTAATTATCGAATACTGTCGATTCGAATCGAATAATTAATTTCATTTGCGATTGGTAATTATACCGTAAGCAAATTCTTGATTTGTTATCCATAAATAAATAAGTATTCTGTGTCGATCGGCAACATTAAATTTCTCGATAACATTTAAAAAAAATTCAACAGGTTAAGATTTATATTTTGTATTGTTGTTGTTGTATTGCTTACAGGAGGGTAAGAATGGAGCC
>DWAV01001724.1:0-12787 GCA_018231305.1 Noctuana lactifera | reverse complement strand
ATTACTCACCGGATCCATCTTTTCATCCTGATCACCAGACGCGATTTGATCAGGTTCATCAAATGCTTCATTTTCGACGTCAGAGAATTTAGCGCTTTGGGTGTCTTCATCGTAAAAACTCATATCTAAGACTTTCCGTTCTTTATTTTTATCTTCAACATCTGCCATGAGTGAATTTTGTTCACAGTCCAGTTTATATCCTTTGTCTTGTTCATCAAACTCAACCTTTGATGAAACAACTGTGTCGTCCTTTGCAGTATGAAAACCGCCTGGTTTCACATTGATTTCTTCTTTGGCTTTTGGGAGTTCATTTTTGATTTTTCCCTTACATTCCTGGATCTCTTTTGAAGTAGAAGGTTTATTTTTATCGTTAGTAACAGTACCAATTATAGACGCTATTGCATCTGTAAGGGAACAAAAAAACATTGCCAAATAACTAGAGTAAAAAATTTTCACTAGAAAACAGCTCAGATTTATATTGCACCACCACACCAATAGATTCTTTTACATGAAAATACGTAAATGTCATGCTTCCGATAAAAATGCGTGGACAGAAGTTCTGTCTACCTTCAGTACTACTTGAAGTATGGATATATCTATATAAATAATGTATATTTATCACTTAGTGTCAAGTGACTTAAATGTTTGTTCTGTTACTTAATTTTCCATATTATATGTATGTTAAAAAACTTACCAGGAATATCCTTTTTATCCACCTTAACTTCATCAATCTTTGCTTTTTTGTTAATATTGCTTTTTGGCGGTTTGGTTTTCTTGACCTTGGGTCTTCCTTCTTTAACTGGTGTCTCTTTTCTCTTCTGCTTCTGGCCGATGTTGAATATCTCTTTTATATTTATCTTGCGTTTCTGCTCCCGCCTTTCGCTCTTAGACCCTAAGTAATCTCGTGTAGGGTCAAAGAGATGAGTATGGAACGGCAGGTTAGGACTAGATGAAGTGCTCGGTCCAGCACCAGACAAACAAGAGGGAGTAGCAGAATCCTTCCACTTAGACAACCTTGAAACACTGCACTTCCAAAAGAAGCCATCATCAAATATGATCTCGTAGTTACCTGAAAATAAATTGTTGAATTTTGAAAATGGTATACAGAAAGTAAATGTAAGGTAAGGAAGACTTAGAAGCACAACTGGTTGCTAGATATTTTTATGAGTTAGTGGTGTAAAATAAATTATCTATCTTGTTGGGAATCCTTGTGTAGAAATAACGTGAGTGAGGCAACTAACTCTCAATAGTTCAGCCTAGTGTATGTTGTATGAGTATGTTCGATGCATCCCCCAGGCGATCAGATACAAAAGATTTCAGCCAGCTTCGAAGTAATTTAAAAGAACCTTACCACCACCCAAATCATTGTGAACGGTGGCCGTAAACCGTTTATTATCCCTCCATCGAGCTAGGCACCTCTCGCCCACTACAAACATTGCCTTCTGCTTGATTTCCACCTTTTCTTCTTCTTTCATAGGCTGAGTCACTTCAGGAGGCCTAACTTCAACAGGTTTCACCGGTTTGGGCTTTTCAGCTGCGACTGTAGGCTTATTGGTTAGAGCCATCGGTCTCAACCTCGGACTGTTCACGTTTATCCATTCTTCGGGTCTAAAATTACAATATCGATAGAAATTTCGCAACGAAAACCCAATTAAGTTCAAAATTTCACAAAACAACTTTACCTCAAATTTGACTTGACAGACAGAACAGAAACAAAAAAAATCTATTCTAAAAGTATTGTTTGAATTGAGACACATGTCACAATATTTTTTTAAATTTATTTAAATTTTTTTTTTTCATACATTCAACATTTCCCGCCAAAACTTCAAAGCAGTTTTTTACAGCATATAAAAATAAAAAATGTGTGCAATTTCAAACACATTAGGAATACTTTTAAAGAAATATGTAAAATCTATATGTAAAAGTGTTACAAGGCGACGCACTACTCCAATAACAACTTTACAACACTACAAACAAATTTTTATTACACTAGGAGCTTGTGTCAATAACCTCATAATAGTTTTATATAAAACTTGGTGATCCAAGAGTATTTTTCTTTGAGTATAGCTATATTTCTTTTAAGCTCAAACCCCTGTGGGTTAGCCTACCGACATTAACACTGTTTTCATTTTTCACACAAATATGCAGTGCAGAGCTATGCCCATGATACATTCCCATTCAATTTAATCAATGATTCAATGTAATCTTCTAACTTACTAACTTACCAATCAATTTCCTTAAAACCATTAATCCTTTTTATGATTATGCAAAGCATAATTAGATACTTACTTTTTACAATCACTTCTATAGCGCACTAAAACCTCCATCTCTTCGTAATCAACCTCCAATATTTCAGCAGGATACCAGTTATCTCCAAAATCCTTTGCATCCACTTTTGATCCCACAGACAGAGACACACTGGCGATACCTTAAATAAGAGTACACTTTACAGTTTATAACAAATATCTTTTTATCTTTAAATCTATTCGATTTCAATAAAAATGTATAAATGTAAATACACATTACATTAAAATACATGCTAATTCCTTTGAATAATACTATTATTGTATTTTTAATTGATGAATAAAGAATTGTGACATTGACTACGCCCATCTATAAAACAGTGTACAAAATAAAAACCACACCTTTATCTCCAGACCCAGCTTTTTGTGGCGATGAACTTTTTGGGGCAGGTTCATCAACATCTTCAAACTGAGCTGCTGACTCATTAATTGTATAGTTCATCACACTAATAGCTATTGCCACTGTCTCTTTCTTGTTGCTTGGAATACTGCAATAATTTGACTGTTCCATCTTTGTTTTATTTTTATCTGTTAGTTTAGACTCTGTATTCTCTTGAATAAACTTCCGAATAGCGTCTACATTTTCAGGTTCTGACTCCTTGCTACTTGAAGATACATTCTTTTCATTGTCATCTGACCCCACTGTGAGTAAATCAAATTCGTCCATCGTTGCGCTAAACAGGGAATTAATTGTCCAAGGAAATATTGAGGGTACAGCACCTAAAACATTAATGTTCCGTTATGAATGTTGCGAGTCCTGAAATAAAATACATTGCAAATCCAAATCTATATTCACATTCAAATAGTAAATCTAATATTTATAAAGAAATCTCATGCAATTACTACAAATTATCATAAAAGTACCAAATGCAGAAAATGTACTAATCTACTCCTTTACATTTTATGAAAATATCAGAGCAAGTATACAGTGTAATGTAATTAATAAGCTCAATTGACTGGACTTTTTAGTAATAATACTCGTACCTATATTATAATAAACATTCCACTTAAGTTTTCAGTTATGTGCTGCCGTTATATAAAAACATACTTTATTTAACCTTTAAAAATTTAAGGAGTTTTCTTAGAGCCTTATCACACTGACGATGTGTGAGCAACTTGAAAGCAAGGTGTAAACAGTTTGTTGCGAGTTCTCTGCAAGATCATAACAAGCATGCGGTGTGTTCCCCATGTACAGTTTAGTAGATGCCGTGTTGTACACTCATGCACGTCCAATTACCTCACCAGTCTCCGCCCCATTTTAGTTGCTATGGACTCACAGTAAACTCATACGCGTACTCACATTAAACTTCTGTGTCTTAATGAACACGGTTATAAACTAGTTTGCAACAATCCGCCGCTATACGACTACGCTGTGGCCTTACTTTCAACTTACTCGCAATCCAATAAGACCATTAGGTAAAGGCTATTAACACAATACAGACATCACAAGTTTAGCTGCTTCGGTACACAATAATGTGTTTCAGAAGACGCTCACAATTCAAATATTCTTACAGCCATTCCACATGACAACCATTGTCGTTATGGTCACTAATAATGGTATTATTTTTACTAACACCAATATAACAATTGCCCAGCTGTGGAATTTGTCATTAGCATAATCCTTGTGAGTACCTACTGGAACACACACATACTATTTCACAGATAAAACAAGCATATCTATAGGCTTCCAACTCGCATTGCATGTTTAAATTTTCTATTAACGCAAATCCTCCATAGTATGAAAACAACAGACCTAAGAAGCACTGTAATTTAAATAAAAATTATTCTATTTTTTTATTCATAATAAGCTAATATTTCTCAATAAATACAGTGCTGTCGATTTACATCCATGTTAATAGCATATTATTATGCTATGCGGATATATCCTGTCAAGTAAAAACACTAAATAGCTTATTTCTAACTATAAATTTGCTAGCATGCATTAAGATGTTGAAGATATTTAATTAGCTATATAAAGGAGCACCCCAGTACGTTCCCATCACTTTCGTATAGGTGCAAATCAAAATAAAGAAAATGCAAGAAAAGTGCTATATTTAGCAGAAGAAGCTCAGATTGAGAAAAGAAACCATTCTGAAGTCTAACTACGGACAGATCAGCAAGTACCTGACAGGAGGACATATTTATAGCCCTGATATACCTCAAAGTCTCGCTTTAAGAAGTGTCGAGAGCATACATACGCAGTGGATTCTATGTCAGCGTATGAACGTCGAGTCACCTGTATCCAATTCTCTCGCATAGAGGCATCTTTAGGGAACTTGAGGTATCTGACTCCCTGGTCCACTTCCCGATCGGAACGTGACTTACATGATTCTATACAGCATGTTCTTACAGCCATCCTTAATTTAAAAATACCAAATATGTCTCAAACAGAACAAGCATCCATCATCCATGATTATCTAACTAGCAAATAATATTACGCTTCGTTTGTGGCGTTTGGTGTTTATTTATACTGACCTAGATCATCCTTTATTTATTGGAATACATTCTTTGGTCGGATTTCTACGCAGCACAAAGTTTTTAAAAGGTCGATAGTAACAATATAACTGCGGAGAATTCCAGTAGTTTTACTAAACCATTAACACTGCTACAACACCACTATAGTTGAAATTGTTCATCACATTTTCTTTTTCATACCAATACGAAATACTAATAAACAATCAATTTTGTTAAAAGTTAAACCACTAACCAACCATTAAAATTAACCTAATCAATAATCAATAAAATATATTTTGTCAAATTGTGAACCACAGAATCAAATCACAGTCACAGCATCACAGAGTGTCACAGCACAGACTGTGATTCACAGTATTCCACAGTCTACTATCTAAGAAGAAATAAAAAGTATCCAACTGTCACACAGGCTTACAATTTGTGACTTAGATCATAGACTTAGATTTAGATGTACGCATGTACTTGTAAAGGGTATGTTGGTAGTACTCACTACACGTCAAATCAAACTGAATCAAGATACTCTGTGCAACACGCACAGCACAGACTACTTAGATGATATCTCTTCTTACTTAGTCTGTGCTAAGATGTGCTACGTAGTGTTGTGTTGTGCTTGTGGCTGTCATCTGGCATCTGTCATTTAATTCTGTGAATTTCATTGTTGTATGTATTGTAATAGTATTGAAGATGTAGATGTGTTTGTGATTTCTTGCTTTACTTACTCAGGTCAGGTGTATATTTGTCTTGATATCAAGTAAAGAAATTATACTTAAAACTTAAAAATGGATTTAGCGAAGTCTTTATTCAGCTCGCGTGACCATGTAGGCTACGTTGGGCGGGAGGATCATGAGCGCAAAATCAGTGCAGCGCTAGCCGACGATGACCCAGAAGATATGATCGATGCCATCCGAGGAATGAATGTTGCCGACGAATTGCTTCCAGCGCCAGGAGGCCCCTTCTCTGCCCTCACAGCTAGTATGGTTCCACAAGACATTATGGCCAAGCTGGCGCAACCTGAATCCGAAGGTCACGGCGGTCTCCCCGACTATAGATTCGATGAATTTGGCTTCTGTGTAGACGAAGAGGACGGGCCAGAGCCTATCTCCAACAAACTCCTCGCGAATGTATTTATCGAAGACGATCAACACCGTTTGGAATGGGAGTTTTACAGTAAGGAAATAAACTTTTCGGAGCGTGAAAGTAAACTCGAAAGGACCGACAAACTTCAGAAAATGGTGAAGGATGGTGTTCCTCATTCTCTCCGACCCCAAGTATGGATGCATCTGTGTGGAGCTAATAAGAAAAGAGCGACCACTGAAATAACTTACCATGAGATTGTGAGGGCTTCCAGTGATGATGGTTTGGTGACTAGTAAGCAGATCGAGAAGGATTTGGTTCAGATTCTGCCAAACAATGTGTGCTTTTCCCATCCAACTAGTACTGGAGTACCACGGTTGCGTAGAATCTTAAGAGCTTTAGCCTGGCTCTACCCAGATATAGGGTACTGTCAGGGCACAGGTATGATCGCAGCTTCCTTGCTGCTTTTAATGGAAGAAGAGGAAGCATTCTGGATAATGTGCACAACAGTAGAAGATCTATTACCAGCATCTTATTATTCCTCAACTTTAATTGGCATTCAGGCAGACCAGAAAGTCTTACGCAGCCTCATATCCACATACTTGCCTGGTATTGACCAAGTTTTGAATGCACATGACATTGAGCTCTCTTTGATTACCATGCATTGGTTCTTGACCCTGTATGCCAATGTTGTACACATGAAAATATTACTGAGAATATGGGACCTTTTCTACTTAGATGGATCCATTGTGTTGTTCAAAGTCACACTCGCAATGCTCAAGATTAAGGAGAACAGGTTCACAGAAATCTCTAATTCGGCACAAATTTTTAATGCATTATCTGATATTCCCGGTGAGATAGATGACGTTGATCTTTTGATAAAAACAATAGATGAGGTGTGTGGTGATACCCTCAGTCCAGCATTGATTGAAACACATAGAAGAAGGCACTTGGCATATCTCATGGCTGATCAAGGAGCACTAGTTGGCAACCCTAGTGCAGCTCCCAATCTACCCAAGCAGCAATTGCAAAGACGTCAGATAAAAAGAAGTAAATCTGTTATCCAGACTATTCTCTTTGGTGATGACAGCACCAATGAGGATGCTATATCAAAGAATGTGAAACAAACAGAAATTCTAGTTGATCTCAGAGAAGCAATACTGCAAGTGGCTCGGCATTTTCTTGCCCTAGAACCACAGTTAGCATCTGAGGTCCAACTAACCGCTGACTATTCCATGCAAAGTCATGCAGCTGACAGAGAACGATACGTTAATGTTTCCAGAAGTAAGAGAAGAAGAGCCAAAGCCTTGTTAGACTTTGAAAGAAGGGATGGAGATGAACTAGGCTTCAGGAAGAATGATGTTATAGAAGTTATAAGCTCCAGGGATGAACATTGTTGGACAGGAGAACTGAACGGCCTAAGAGGATGGTTTCCAGCTAGATTTGTCAAATTATTAGACGAAAAAGGAGTAAAGTACAGCAGAGCTGGTGATGACTCGGTAACAGAGAAAGCTGCACATCTGGTTAGAGGAGTTTTGGCACCTGCTTTCAAGAGAGTTCTCTTACATGGCATTAAGAGGCCAAGCTTCTTGGATGGTCCATGTCATCCTTGGTTGTTCATAGAGGAAGCGTCATCAAGAGAAGTTGAGAAAGATTTTAATTCTGTTTATAGCCGATTAGTATTATGCAAAACATATCGTTTAGACGAAGATGGCAAAGTACTTACGCCAGAGGAATTATTGTACAGATGTGTTCAAGCGATCAATCTGTCCCATGACAATGCACATGCTCAAATGGATGTCAAATTACGCACACTTATTTGTATGGGACTAAATGAGGAGGCATTGCATCTATGGCTGGAAGTTCTCTGCTCCTGTGTAGATGTTGTCCAGAAATGGTATCATCCATGGTCATTTATAAATTCCCCGGGATGGGTTCAGATTAAGTGCGAGTTGAGAATTCTTTCACAATTTGGCTTCAACTTGAATCCAGATTGGGAGTTGCCACTGAAGAAAGACACACAGAATCAACCTTTGAAGGAAGGGGTCAGAGACATGCTTGTAAAACACCATTTATTTTCGTGGGACTTGTAAATGTATTGATACCATACATTTAAGAATGAACTGTCAATTGTCTTAGTTCAGTAAAAGCACACTTAGGCATAGGTGTTGTGCAATAAGCATTGGAGCAGCGTGCTTTGACTGTAGCCTGAATTCCTTTCCTAAGTTCTATCCTGCATTTTTGCCTATTGTATATATTAGAAATTCAGTAAATACTAAATTTGTTTCATCCTGTAAATATAATTTATGATCTCAGTGTTGTATGTAAAAAATGTAACAATGTACCTAGATGTCTGCACCCTGAATACTTTAGCAGAATAAAAAATTTATCATTCCCTTTCATATATAATAAATTACTAAAAAAAATTTATTACAATATACCTATTTTATTGTTCATTTTTTAAATAGGTATTTTTTCCAAAGATTTCAATCTAAAAATATTTGTCTTAATAAAAAAGGCCTATGTCTACTTTTGTTTGGTTATTATGTTCTATTGTATTAGTTTTATTGTTATCACATGTCATGTATAATTATTTATTGCACTTATTGATCTTTGTGCTTATTTACAATTTATTTTTAATATTGCCAAATAAAGCTGAATTATATGTGTTAAGTGGTTTATTTCATTCCTTTTTAAATTAAATTATTATTAAATTTAAATTATTTTTCTGCCTCTTCAGGAGCCGAACCTAGGACCCTTTCGAATAGCGAATTGAAATGGTAACCCCTATTCCTTTTCCTTTAATATTTATAAGCTTTATGATAAGTACAATTTATAGTATTTATTAATAAAATAATAGGATTTTAACTTGAAATAACATCTTGTTTCCTCCGTTTTTAAAAATGCCAAATGCTCAAAATACGTGAAGCCACAAATCAGAAAAAGTAAAGATCGTTCAGCTATCAGTGTCCAATGTCATGACATGTGTCGGTTGGTTTGGTTGATTGATAGACAGCTGCCTAACCTAAAACAAAAATAATAATAACCTCTACAATCTGTAACAAATTAATAAAAACTTCTAATAAATCCTGAAAAATAAGTATACTTTTTTTTCACAGGTTGAAAAATGAATATAAACAGTGCATCAAGTCTAGGAAAATTCGTATGGAAGTCTCAATCGGTCCCTGGTTATGGTGTAAGTAATTTAATCATTACAATTTCAGATCTAGGAAAACTTAAATACAACTTTGTATGTATCTATTTTAATCTTGTGTTAACAGAATCTCATTTTATTAAAGGTATTTCTTATGTTGGTACATAATATCGAAAATCTGCTACATACTTTTTAGTACATAAATTTATGTACAAATTGTGCGATTAAGCTATGTAGTTGTTATAATTGTCTTTTTAATAGTTCCAGCAAGTCCGCAACAAATGGGCGAATTGGATGATGGTGAGAGATGTAAAGAGGCGGCGTATGAGCGCCGAGAACTTTCTAGAAAGGACCAGAGTCAATGCTCTACGCAAAAATGATGTTCTGCCACTCGAAATCAGAGAAATAGCTGACAAGGAAATCAACAAGTTTGAGATGAATGCAATCCCGCTAAGAATAAACAACAGATGTGTTATTACTTCCAGGTAAAGCACTTTTTAGGATATGTACTTGCTAACAATAAGGACTTATATAATGCTTCACACTCACAGCCCTACATTAGGATTTCCTGTGTTGTGGGTGTCATGGACACATACACCAACACCCAGACCAATAACCGAAACCTAAATTTGTTATATAAATTTCTGTTCCACTGGGGATCAAATCAATCCTGGGACCCTTTGAATGGTGGACCAGCATGATAACCACATGACGCCGTTTGTCAATTATGTGATTATACTTCAGCTAGGTTTGGTTTAATTTCTAATGGATATTTAAATATTTTTGCTCTTGGTCTAGGCATTGTTACTGTACTGTTTTTATATTTGTGCCCTAAGTACTCATACAAGAACAAAATACAGGTAAATCTAGATATGCTTTAACATCAGTAACAAACCTAAACCATTATCTCAATGTTGTTCTATTTACATCTATTGAATTGTATAAATTAAGATCAGCATCTGCATGTTTTTAATACTCATTTATAATAAAAAAGAATTGTCATTTCAGGCCCCGTGGTAACGTTCTTGAATGGAGATTGAGCCGTATTGTTTGGAGACACCTGGCAGACTACAATAAGCTCTCTGGAGTCCAAAGAGCCATGTGGGGCTGATTTTGTTTTACTGTATGTACCTAGTTAAGTTAATGTAGATTTAGTTCTGTTGCAATAAAATAGTTTTATTTGAAATATCTTTTGAGTTTTATTGTATCTAGTATAGATATCTTTTTCCCAGTGTTTATTACAATTTACCATACTTTAGTTGATTTTAATTAAAAAACACATATTATGTTATGGTGACAAGTGTTCTTAGGTAAATGGCAGTAATTAACAAAGTTCTAGTATTAATTAATTACAAATCGTTGACTAATAAATATTCACTTTTATCAATGTATTGTTTGGTTGATGTTGCTATATAAGTATACTATTAGGGTTAAAAAATAAAAGATGATAAGCTGGTTTTCACTTTTTATAAAATTGTCCTTAAAACTAAACAAGCTCCACAAAGCTTACAATGGAATAATACCAAAGCTTTTGACAGCTTTTTAGTCAAAGAGACCTGAAACAAAAAAGGAATAGGTTAAAAATAATTTTATATAACAAAAATTAAGTTGATAGGAACATTCGTTTTTCTCAGTAAAATATTTTCGGTCATTCTCATTCCGAAGCTAATACATGTATAGATCAACATCATTGAGATTTGTGGTAATTTCATTCGATAAATTTGTTTCATTAAATGTATAACTTTTTTATTGAGGATAAGATTTCTTTTGCAGCGTAATTTACCTGGATATTATCAGGCGTCTAAACAAAACATTAATACTGAAGATTCTCCTTTCAATTATTGAAATAGGCTTTTGGCAACACCACCATGCTGCCAAGGCAATAGGTACAGGTACTGACTGTTAGTATAAGCAGTTGTCCTGTCACTTTCATATTAAGCCCTCATCAAATAGCATAAGAAACAGTCTATAATGTAAAGAAAAGCTATTGATGTTCCTCCTTTATATTGTGTGTCGTGTCGTGTAGGTTCGTAAGATAAATAAGTAAGCTCACCGAAGCCCATGTCATCATCAGATTCTTCAGGCTCTTCCTCCTTCTTCTCTTCCTTGGCGGCCTCGGCAGCAGGGGCGGCGGCAGTTGCGGCGGCCGGAGCCCCCGCGGCTGGCGCAGCACCCACACCCGATCCGATGTTTGTGATCAGATCCCGGACGTTCACGCCCTCCAACGCCTTAGCGAACAGACCCGGCCAGTAAGGCTCGACGTCTACGTTCGCGGCTTTTAAGATCGTGGAGATCTTCTCACCCTGTAAACAAACATGACTGTCACCACTCGTAATTTAAATGATATGTCTAGATGACGACTCATGTGTAAAATACACTATTATCTCGATACGGAATTAAATGAACTAGTAATTTATGGCCCGTACTTTGCGAAATTTACAATAATTACAGTGATGGAAATGGATGAATCCTTTTCCAAAACATAACCTACGTTTTTAATAAAATATCATAAAAATACGTACGGTGACGGCGATATCATCATCAACAAGGATGAGAGCGGAGTACACACAAGCTAATTCAGCCTTTGATGTCATTTTTATTTATTTCACGTGCAAGTCGCCAAAAGGCCTTAGCTCCGAGAGAACAAGCACGTTTGACTTGACTTCCAAAACGAAAGAGGAAAGATAAGAAGAAATAGAAATACGCCAAATGTCACATAAATGTAAATGTCATCAGTGTCACCATTACTGCAGGCAGCCAGCGTCAATGTTAACTGTCAAATCGTAGTCATAGACCTATATGCTCCTATAGTCGTAGGCAGGATACAACTAAGTAGTCTGTGAACTCTATGGTATCTCTATATTGTCTACATTCTCTATAATAAGTCAAATGTCAATGTCTATTGAATATTATTTATCTGTTGTATTGTAGGTATAGACTACCTAGTATTTTATATTTTTACGATTACCAATAATTGAATTGAAAACGAACGAAGTAATATTCCATTCATCGAATATTTTATTGCTTCGTTACTAAAAGTGCCGGTAATTACAATTCAACAAGGAAAACACTGTTCTATTTTGATTCCTGTAGAGATCCCTTGCAAATCTATTTTCACGTTCGTCGCTTTTAATTTTCTTATTTTATTGCATGAATTTAGGTTGCACATACTGCTAGAAAGATTGTCATTTATTTGTTCAAGTGTATAGCTATCATTATTAATACAAAGCTAACTAATAATGGAATTGGTAAGTAAATCGTTTTATGCTCTTGCTACGTCATTGTTTTAATGAGTTCATTTCTGGATTTAACTTACAGCTGTCTACATTGTTCATTGATATTCAAAGAAGCACTGTATTGTGATTCATTGTAGATACATATCATTTGTTGTCTACAAAAACTGTTAGAAGTTAAATCTATTGCTATTAAATTTATTATTTCTTTCCCGAGTTCCCAATTAAATATAATATTTGCATTACTATAATAGTTCATGCTGCCAACAACATACACACCCACATATCAATATACTGAGTCATTGAATCATAGAACTTTAATGAGGTACAATAAACACTTAACAAAATAATTAGGTGTTCATAACACGACTATAAACATTCCTGGATCCCAAGAACACTTTAGACCCTTACAAACTGCAGTTTAAGTGTCAGTGGTCACATAAAATATATTAATAAGGGATCTTAAGTTAAGAGTCTCTCTTGTCTTCAATCTGTAACCTAAATGAATAATATATGAGTAGTAACCAGAAAACAAGAGAAGAAACTTGAGA
>DWAV01001723.1:0-12790 GCA_018231305.1 Noctuana lactifera | reverse complement strand
GACAACATCCGACACGGGTTGGCCACTAACCCGTATCTCCACCAATCCGCATTGGAGCAGCGTGGTGGAGTATGCTCTAGGCCTTCCCTGGTTGTGGGGAGAGACCCGTGCCCAGTAGTGGGACATAAAAAGGGTTGAAGGCAGGGGTGAAGTCTTATTAACTTTTAAAATTAATTTTAAATTCGAACAATCATGTACATAGTATAAAACAAAGTCGCTTTCTTTGTCCCTTTGTATGCTTAAATATTTAAAGCTATGCAACGGATTTTGATGCGGTTTTGTTTAATAGACAGAGTGATTGAATAGGAAAGTTTATGTATAAACGTTCACATTTTTTCTATAGTGTATTTAGTATCAGCATTGCACCCGTGCGAAGCCGGGGCGGGTCGCTAGTTTATAGAATAAATAAAAAACAAAATACGGCATGCATATTATTAAAAACTTCAGTGCTTCATTTTCAATGTTTTTTTAATAGCTGTATTTACGAACTTTCAGTTTGTTAGAATCAACGTTTTTATGTTCAATTAATTCTTCTACATTTTTAAATTCTGTTCTTCTTTAAAACACGTAAAATATTCTTTAGACCCAAGACTTTTAAGAAATTTTACAAAGTGTACGGTGTGGAATTGGGATATCATATAGAATGTCAGAGCACGTATGTATTTTTACGGGAAGTTCGAAGTTCAATTTGCATTTCAATCTAAACTTTGGCGATGGTAGGGGCCGATTCAGCTAATTCTTAACTTCGGAAGAAGGCTAATAAAAGCACTCACTTTATTTCGCAAGGAAAATATATAAAGAGCATGTGAATTTGTTTTGAGGCAATCACGATTCCCGGAGATCAAAAGAACTCGAGAAAGTTTGCAGAGAAAACTTTTAAGCATCCTAGACTCGGCGACTGGAAAAGAATCTAGATTTTCAAAAGAATCTTATTGTTAAGTAATGAATTTACTTTAATAGTTTATCAAAATTCTTAGACCAACAGCGGTTACGATCATAAAATAATCTCCATTTGGGGATTAAAAATAAAACAATTACAGCCTAAGAGAATTAACATTTTCGAGATTCAATGCTTTTTAACGAAGTATCGATTTCATGAAATACAATTAAATAATGAAATTTAAAACCTTTTTTTTTAAATGTTTTAAAGATTTCAATATGTTACCTGGTTTTTTATCTGCAACGCAATAATTTTTCTGTCCTCTTCTTTCAAATAATACAAAATTGCTTACTGATACCATCAGTGATAAATTGCACCATTGAAACCACAAACGCTGCCATGTCATATACAAAACTTGCGAAAAACACTCTTTAAGTTATCTTGAATATGCCAATCAGCATTTTTTATATTCTTTAGCATAAAGAAGTGATCAATCCCGTTTCATAGCATTAATTATCATCATATCGGTAAAGTGACGTTCTTAAATATTAACTATTAACCGAACGCGACGACGCTTGCCTAGGATTAGATATAATTTAGGCAAATTACGCTTTTATCTTTTTAGATTTCGGTGTCTGAATTAAAATTTTTTTTTATAAAGTACATTTAAGTTAAGTATGTTTTGCAGACAATTACTTTAGGTCTTCCTGGTCTTTAACACGATGAAAACCGCTGTGTCAAATTTTAGCATCTTAGGTGATGAGTCATCCAGCATAATTATAAGTCAAGACTATTATTTTTATATTTAAAGATTACTTAAGATTATTTTAAACAAAACATCACAGAAATATTCGTAATGGGTCTTGCTTGCAGCTTAGAAGCGGAAATGCGAATAAAGCTGCCGCCACACGCCGTAACAATATTCATAAAACAACCGTTGATGTTCTGCCGGTACTAACACCATTGTGGCAACGGCAATGTGGCTACAGTAATGTTGTTTAGCACGAGGAAAACATTTGCTGTCCCGCTGTACCATCTACAATATTCTCTCTGATCTTTAATATAAACAGAGTGCTAATATAAATAAGAAGAAAGTGTTAATAAGTTTTATTGTTTAAGATAATACCAGGCGTTTATACCGCAAACACTATAAATATAGTGTTTCCTTTTATTTTATTCCTTTGTATTTTAACATAATATATACAGATATTATTAAATACATTAATAAAATAAATAGAACAAGAGTGTCTTTTAATATCGGCTGAGATTGTCAAAGTTAGTTTAATTAATTAACAAAATATAGCTAACTCACGGTTGCGTCCATACGCTCAAATGTCTGTACATTTGTTTGTCTTGCAGTGTACAGTTATTCGAGAGGATGCATACAATACATACATTAAAAGTGCCCGTAAATAACATGTAACATCGCGGAAACATTAAAATTAATGTTATTTGTACGTCTGTAAACACTAAACATGAAGTTAACGAAATGTTTCTTCAGAAATCGATTCTTCATTAAGTCATGTGTAATCTTATCGTCATAATGTTTATTATCCATAAACGTAAAAAAACAATATGTAAGCACTTAGGTAATTTTACAGGACCCTGATCTCTCAATTTCATGTTTCTAGCTTCCGTAAGTACTTATTAGTCAGTCAACTATTCTTTTGTTCAAAATAAGTAAGTTTTAAGTGAAAATAAAAACAATTTATTTTAGTTAATTATGCTCAGTTTAGATATTAAGATAGATAAAAAATAATACGTATCATAGGTATATATAATGTATATACCTATAGCAGATAGAGCATGTAGGAAGACGTTTTATCGGCAGGAGAGCGATCTCAACCTGATAACCTCTAGGTCGAGAGAAACAGATACCTAAATAAGGAATATCTGTGGTTTACATCGTTATAATTTATAAGTAAGCATGCAAATATTTTTATATCAAATGTAATAAGTTAATAACCTATTAAAAACATTTTTTTTCCTTAAATGATAATCTGTAAGGAAGTAATATATTGACATTATTCTTTCTAGGCAAATGTGGTAACAAAAAACTTCAACAATTAGGTATCAAATCATCAGACAATTCTCTACATGTAATCGCGAAAAACCTAAAACTAAGTTTGAGGTATAGGTACCTACCTAGTCTTTGTGACGCGGTTTAGTGAAATAAAAATATTTATATACCTAACCGATATTGAATTATAAAAGTAAACTTTGCATTATTTAAAGAATATCAAAATAATAATTTAATACAATTCAAAATCACGATATAATTTTCATAAATAAATAGTTACTTTTGCAAAGTAACTCAGTAATCTAAATCTAAGAAACAAAAACCTACTACATATGTATAAAACGTATCCCATTAACATTACGGCAGACTGAATAGAGTCAGCTGACTTCGAACAAAAACCGCCTGAGGAAAAAAGCACACATCGATACGTTGACTCACCTGTCAACGAAGTCGAATGAACTCTACCGAACGATGTTTAATGATAGAGCTACAATTTTATTTATAGTTCCGTTTCTGAACTAATTACAAAATGGAAGTCATTTCCAATTTATAAGTTGCAAACTTTGATTAATAACTTTACGTTATTTTTGTATACGTTTATATAAATGTTATGTAATATTTACTTAATAATTCTTTATCGTTAGTCGTACGTTATTAATACATAACGAATTAACATAAATAATATTAATGAAATGACATCTGAAAGATTAATAATAAAATGTATACTTCTGAAGGAAAAACCCTTAAAATAATATTTGTGACCAGTTTAACTAACGTATTTAAACGAGGAATTTCAAAATTGGCACTGTGCATCCTAAGTAGTTACCTACATTGCAAGGTGATGCAAATTGAGTTATGAAAGTTGTTATGTAGAGTATGAGTAAGAAGAAATGGAAAGGTCATTAGAAAGCAGAGATATAAGTTAACTTAGGTTATTTTAAAAGCATTTGAAATATTGGTACTAGAATGGAAAACTCGACTTGACTGCGGGTGTCAGCAAGTCTATATACAGGAGCGGGGCGGTCGGAGCTTAGACACAGAAACAAAGGAGGTTGCAATTCGCGCGGCGGGGGTAAGGCTTGCAAATGTCTGCTGACCTCGGTAGACGTCATCGTAGAGGGGCGCTAGCGTATCGGGCGCGCCCCAGCGGGACGCCTCGGGGTACACCATGGGGGCGCGCCGCGCTAGCGCGACATCGCAACTGATAAAACACGGCTCGCGGCGCGTGCGTCTGCGCCGGCGTAATCGCGCGGACTGAGGTCTGCAACGAGGACTTCGGACGACGACGACCGTCCCTCCCCCTCCGGAACGCCGCACCTCGCTTCACTTTCGCACGGTCGCGAACCCGTCGCGACACTAGTTTAATTGCAACCCGCCCGCTGCAGCCAGAAACCGGATTTATTGTCTCCCGTCGATATCACCTCCGCTGTCATGGAACTCACCGCGGCTCCGGGCCCGTGCATAAATTAGATCCGGTAGGCGAGGGTTAAATGGGCCGAAATATTAATCACGCTACACGACGCTAAATTATCACATCAACACTTTTTAACAATGAGATGGGATGGTCCGTGAACTAAGCATGAAATGAGGACACATGTAAACGTCTTGTAAGATTAAGTTTAATATTCGAGTTGGAATTTGCGGACAACATACAAAGGATCATGTTACAAACATATGTTTAACTGAACGAAATTACGACTTTATATTTGCATTATGTTAAAAATGAAATTAGTACTGCTTAAATCTGAATTTTTCGAATTGCATTATAATATTTTTTATCAGTTTTATTCCACTAAGAATCTCTACCTTGCTGTACAAGGTACTAATAACTATAAACATAATTATAATATATAATAATGAGATTAAAACACTAAAGATGCAAAAATTTATGTAACGAACATGACAAGGCGTCGACATTATGTTTTATCATTAAAACTGGCTATGATACCCGATAAGAGAGCGGCGCAAGAGCAACAACGGCTAGCTTCACGCTGCGTTAGAAAAGACATCAACGAGCCACCGTTGCGCTAAGTAAGACTTCAGCGACTTTCTTCGCCATTAAACGCATCTTCTATGCACTTAGCCTTCTTGTCATAGGTATACATGTATATACTAACAACCATTTTTATGTGATACATATTAGTTCAATATAATTTAGTAACCATTATGTTCTATTTGCTTTTATATCTCAGAAACTATGGAAAAATGTTTGTTTTATGGCAATTTTTTTTTATGGGCTGTTTATAGATATATTATTTATATATTTTTTGTTTGACATTGTTTTTTGTGATTTGGCCGATGATATCTAATATTTTGTTTATTAATTAACACTTTACTGTAAACCTAGAGGCTAAATAGGGCGAACTTAATGCCTTAGAATTAGAACTATAAATAGGCCAGACCTTTGAAAGAAAATGATTAAACAGTATCTTGAAGAAAAGTAATGGTCTTTGCAAAACTATTTTTGCAGATTCGTCTAAAAACGCCTAAATTTATTCACGTAATATCATTTAACTCCTTACAAGTTTTTTGTACGATGATTGGCGCAAAAACTGCCTGTTCATTCTCGTGTAGCTAGACAACTACTGACACCGCCCTCGCACATCAGAATAGAGTTATACGTAAGTTACGACACCGAAGACCGAGTAGGTGTCAGACACAATTGGTGTGATGTGAGACGAGGTGTTGTTTGTGCATGCACACACAGGAGCGGTGAACTATGCAGAGTGCAGGCTTCAGGGCGAAGGCGGCGCGAGGCGCGGGGGAGGAGAAGCTACCGCCTCAACCAGTTTATGTTTTAAATTCGCGATAAAAAATATCTGCAGCGTCGTGTCATTAGCCGAGCGGTGTCCCCCGCCCCGCCTGCATTTATTAATCTTATTCGGAGAAATCGGCGCATCACCCCCCTCCCCTCTCCTGCCTCTTGATACCAACATGTCCCGTCCGATTAGTGACGAGATGCACTTGATATCGATGTGCTTTAATTAGGAATTAGAAGACCAATTTAAGATTGTACTGCATTTGCAGCATTCGTAGCAACTTGAAATTTAAAAGGCACTCAGTTTCAAACTCGTTAATGACTAAGTAGATAAAAACTGGTCACAAGTACATAAATGTTATAGTACAAGAAATTAATGAGATCATCTAAACTAACCTAACAAGTGCCAACACGTTCAATTCAGTTTAGACATGTTAGCAGTATAAGGTAAACCTAATAAATAGTTACGACGTAGGCATACAAGCCTGAAGTAAGCAAATAACGATTAGTCGCTACATTGCTCGCAATAATATCACAATAATTTATTTTGACAATCCAGATCTAAAGTAGATCAACGCTTTATTTATTAGCAGTACAGGTCCCAGATTTGCAGTTACAGATTAACGCAATCATGATCGCAGTTCGTGTGATTGATCTACGCGACGATCAATGCGCGGAACTGAATATTGAGCTTGTTAGAGCATGATAAACTAAACCGAGCTATAACCTGTTCCACATTTATCAATTTTGCTTTAAAGAGCTGGATTTGCTATCGATAGTACCAGAAGTTATTAAGGTTACAATAATTGTAGATGTTGCATGCAGATATTGATACACAAAACATTCTACGAGTTCTAATGTATGTAGATAACTATTGTCACTAACAGCTATGATTTATGTGTTCTTAATTAAATATTAAAACCAAGATTAGATTAAAACCAATGATGTAATTTTTTTGTTACTATTACTCGTAATAAAACCTGGAATTAAACTGTGTAACACAGGCACACACTGACTGCAACAACCGCTCCAATCCGATCATCTAATATAATCTGTATCATCGATAAAATCAATTGAGTCACAACTCTATCTTACGCCGTTCACTCACCGTGCGACATTACCTTGAATACGTTACCTACATGCACAGCATCCAGCCAATATAAGTTTAATAAAAAAAACCTGTACCGACTTTATCGAATTTGAAATTAACCCAAAAGAAGCACTGAAGTTATCTCGGTTTTGGAGGCAGAAGTCCAGTTCCTTAAGCAATTAATAAGTTTTATGGCGTTGTTAGTCAAGTTTGCTATACCTAATTTCTTAGTTATAGATATTTTCGTTACTATTTTATGCATAGCTAACCACGCTGGCCCAGGTGGTTGGTGACTACACATGCCTTTCGAGAATATTATGGGGAACTTTGAATTATACAGAAAATTAAAAATGAAGGAAATTAGGTAAAGCCTTTACGTAAAAACTGTAAAGATGTTCTAGTCAAAATAGGAATAGGTATTTTTATGTTCTACGATTTTAATATGTTTCCTACTGCCTATGTGACTATAGAGTGCATAATAATTAATGTAAGCTGAGTGATCATTGACTTTGACCTCTAAGAACCTCTTTTATCGCGCGGTAAGTAGGTATATCCTAGTAATACTTATTTCATAAATAGGTTAGATATTTAACTTTTATCTGTATTCTAAGTAATAAACCTATATACCTATTTTAAATGGATGAATTGTATCGTACAACGCACGAGGATAGAAAAGTATCAATTCCGAAACTCGTGAATTCATAATCGTCCTTTTAATATAAATAAGGCTTGAATAATTTGTAATATTATCTTGGGAAGGGTTGAATGATACTCGTAGACTGAAATTAAGTAGGTAGGTAGATATGTCCTACCTCTTTTTCATAAGATTCTAAAATAAAGTGTTACTATGTGTAGGAGGTATTTATATTCTACGTAGGTACTCGTACTAAGAGTCCGTACCCAACTCAAATTTATCGTATGAATAAACATTTTCTTTTCTCTCCCTTACTAATATACTTACCGAAAAGTGTATTACCTTGAAGCACAAGTGACGCATGTCATGTCATGTTCCTAAGAAGGGTCCTATTTAGATAGGGATTAAGGGCTCACACCTCACAGCATTGTCTTACCTTTATCATTCATAGCTACACTTTTTACGAGTAGGTACTATGTGAGACAGGTAAGGCTCAGTGACGGCTTCGAAATATCGTTGTAGGTAGAACTTATACAGTCGAGGCCACGGCCGTACTCATAACCATCTCTACTCACATGAGTAGCAATGCGTCCGTTTGTTCTTACGTTAATTTACTAGATAGGACCTCTCAACTATTTGAGGTTGGACTCCCACCATAGGTTGCAACTACCAATTAACATCTAGTCGTCTGCTTACTCTTTTACGATGCAGTTAGACACGCGAAGGAACTCCTTCGTAAAACCGATATTTTAAGTACATATCGTACCTATTGTTGTTTTAGGGAAGTGTGCTTGGGTAAGCTATATGAGACCATATTAGTCTTCAAATCCTGTGCAGACGAAGTCGTAGGCATCAGCTAGTTTATTATATGAAGGAATTTTCACATTCATCAAAGATAAAAATATAGAATATTTGTTTAGTTTTTAATTTCTTTTTAAAGAAATCTAGCAAAACAAAAGCAATTTAAAAATTATTATTTTTTTAATATATTTGAACAAATCCAATGAGCCACAAATTCATGAAGTCAATTTCTTTGCGATATCCAGACCCTGAATATCATCCCATCTCAAGTTCATCTCAAGACCAATCTAAGGAGCCCAAATACAGATGGTTTCCGACTACCAAAACACAATCCCTATGACCACTTTCCATCTCAAACAACATATCAGCTTCAACTGTAATAAAATAGCATTGTCATCTGATTTACATATGCATGCAGAATTTCAGCATAATTGGAAAACAAAAAATATTTAATTTTTAAAACTCAGTAAAATATTGTAAAAATATAGTTTGTGAACATTACCATCAAAAGACATTATTAATGTACCACTAGCAAGTCTGTTACAAAGGTTAAACTATTATTCACCTTACAAATTTTCAATTAGCGAGCAAAATAAAATACAGAAAATAAATTTACACTTGATACTAATTTTAATAGTATGAAAAGCTCAATCTCTATGTGCAACTAAACATTTCAATTTAATATGTATATTATAAATTAAATCACATGCTCTTTAGTAAAGGAAAATAATCATGACAAAAAAAATTGAGAGTTGTCTTTGGTATTCTAAAAAGGGAATTGTAGTTCACCAAGTATCACTTTGCTGACATAGTGGACTATGTTAGTCTCATAGAGAAGAGCATAGTGGGACGACAGGTTAATGATGATATGAAGGTAATAACAACAACGACTTACACAACATTAACAAATTCATTTATTACATATTGCATCACAATTATATACACTGCACACTGCTATCACTCGGCTTCTGAGTACTCACATGATTTGTAATTGGCGAAGACCAATCCACGCACCCTTTTAATAGGTTAAACTGCATTATAGGTTATGTTATTTAGAAGGCGCCGGTGCGGTTGGGGCGGCTGCCACGCGCTGCTGAGCCGCGGAAAGTTGTGGAGTGTCTGTTGCTAAGGCTCTTAGTTGCTGTTCAGCAGCCGCGTTCACCATCTTCGTAACATTGGCCTTCATCTTATTGCGTTCTACTGCTTTAGATTTACTTTTAACTGGCGCGTTGCTTCTTTTGGTCACCGCCTTCCCTTTCACTTTCTTTGTCTTAGCACCGGGTGGTAACTTGCTTTTTACTTTTAACTTTCCTTGTGCCATTGTATTAACTTGTTATTTTTACTTTAGAAAATAACAATACGAAGAGATATTTTGTTTTTTATAAGACAAAATTAAATGAATGATAAGAAGAATGACAGCAGTCATTCTGACATTTCTGACTTTGAAGTATGACTTGTCAAGTCAAAATGACACGCTGTAGCAAGCTTCATGCTTGACATTTAATTTGAATTCTGTCTATTTGGCTGTTTAAAAATTGTACAAAAAATACTACACGAAAACCACAATAAAACGCGCCAAGTTAATTACTTATGCTACATACTTAGCACATCACAGGTATACACATAGATACTTGAATCTATATTTTATTATTATTATATTTGAATGTATATTTTATTTATACTTTAATTAATTATTTTATTTATATTTTATTTTAATCTATATTTTATAGAATATTTTATTATATTTTTAAATATATCTTATTAATTAATATTTGATTTTGTTAGCAGAAAATGTTATCAGTATCTATTAAAAATTATAGTTATCGATCGGGGTTGAAGTTAATAGCAAAATGTAATTGTTAAATAAGGGCGAGTTATATTTTTAATTGATCCACTTTATTGTTTCATTAATAGTTACATTACAATAAAATCTATTCTAGTAATAAAGATTTATTTTAAATCTACGATAATATCGAAGTTCATAAGACATAAGTAATTATTTTAAGGCAAAAAAAGACAAATATGTTTAGATTACTTTAATTCATAAATCGACTATTGTAGTATATGAATTCGAGTTTCAAGTTAAGAAATATACATAATATATAATATCTAAATATATTTTATGTACAGATAAATAGAAAAGTAGTCAAGTATAATCAGCTATCGATAGATTCGAGCGGCGAGAGTGCAGACATTGCAGGCAACCGGCGGTAAGCGGTGCGGACGAGGCGCACCTCGCCATAAAACGTTTAGAAAAATAGATAAATCGCTCAAAAACGTCAGAATCAGTCGAAAGGTAGAAGAATAAAAGGTAGACTTCCGTGAATAACGGCTGATCAGACTACAAAGTGAATGACGATCGACGCTGAAAGTTAAGTGCGTCTGCCGCGTAACAATTCCAAGTGGTGCTTCGCTTCAAACAGACGCCTTCTGTTAGCCGCGACACAGTAAGTCTACCAAAAGAGTAGGCGTTATCGAAGATGGTCAATGCAGATTTAAAACGTTATCCAAATCCGTTTCACGCGTACTCTGTGTCCGTGGAGAGCGATCGTTCCGCGGGCGAACGCCTGCCAGCACCCTCCGCCGCCGCGGGCTCCCCCGCTTGAGCCTGTGCGTACGCTAGGCTTTTCTGATAGCTGAAGAGTTGTCTCTCCAAAGAATAGTTCTCAGCCTGCAGAGCAGTAATCTCGCGCCTGAAAAAAATATATAAACGTTAGTCATCATAATATAAAGCTGTATAAAACATTTAATTTTTATTTGTGCTAACCTCATTTGGTGCGCGTGCAGGCGACAAAGATCATCGTAGACGTGATAGGTAGCTTGGAAGAGCAAATAAGTGTCACCCCATTCAAGGCGGACACGAAGATCACCGCCTGGGTGCAAAAAAGGGCACCCGGGCCGGGAAATGTCCTCAACTCGCAGTGCCGTTTCCATCATGAGCCCCTCGTCGGCGTTTTCTTGAGCGTAATAATGTTCGAAAGGAGCTCCAGGCAGTTCCTCGGCTTCTCCTTCTCCTGCAGAGGTGCTGGCGCGCACGATCCATGCCGACCAACTAACGTAACGCAGATGATTACGCGGCACGTGATGTACGTCACGGTACAGCATATGTAAGCGCACCGTTTCCGAATGCGTATCGCATCGTAGCGCCCATGCTTGCTTGTCGCGATCGTAACATGTAGACGCGCGTCCTGCAGCGGGTACTGCCAACTCGGCTAAAGCTCTCGCCCATACTAGTTCTACTGTCAACCGCACACCTTTGTGAAGAAGACGAGATGGCGGTCGAGGTGTCCACGGAGGCGTTCGGCCCTCGGTATCGCAAACACATTCCAGCGGACCCGAATGTATTCTTCGTTCGCCCTCGCCGAGAACAAGGGCATAGCGAACGCGACTTCTTTGACCTTCTCCAGATAGACGGACAAGACGTAGTGTTAGCGGTTCCTTGCCCCCTCCTCCCGTAGCCGACACAGACCAGTCGAATCCAGCGAAAGCAATCGGAGGCGTATCTAAACGCGGAGCTCGAAGATCACATGAGTATAGAGTTCGGACTCGTGACATTGTGAGTTCCAGTTGGAATTCGCCGCGAGCGTCTGCGAACTTTGCGTTAAGTTCTGTGAGGGTGACACAGCGCCCGCGGCCCTGGGCAGCGCAGCCGGCGCTAAACCGAACTTGTTTGCCGGAGAAACCCTCATTGCTGGTGAAGTGGTCACGGCTGAGTAATGTAAAAGTAAAATCGACGTAAACACGCATCCCCTCGCATGAGCCCCGCCATACTAGGTACACACCTGAAACAAAAAGGTTAATAAATAAATCACAGAACCAATATGATGTAGTGTGAATGATGACAGCTAGTAACCTATAGGCAAAAATTTGAATACTCTGTAGCACATTATCAGTCAATTTTATTATAGCAGAGCTAACCTTTTTAACTACTGGTACCTACTAGTTCAGTACTATAGAAACATCATACCTAGGGAAGCATCGGTGCGACTGAACGCGACCGCCCATCGCTGGTGAGCGCAACAGAAGTCCTTGGAAGTGACGTCGCGGTCAGGTTCCCGCGTGGCGGATCGGGTGACGACGAAAGTGAACACATGTGTGTCGGCGCGGTCCTTGAGCCGCGTCGCGCGGTACAGCAGCGCCATGCGCCCGCGCGCCGCACGCCGCACGCCCGCCCTGCCTGCGCCTGCGCCTGTTGTGGGATGATTGGGAAATTCATATTAAAATTTGATCCATTTCTAAATACCTATACCGATATAAAATAATTCATAAAATCCTTTAACCTTGGTCAAGTGGTATGATGTAGCACAATACGAGTACTGTTAATAATATAATAATAAAAGCACATCGAATTAAAATAAAATTAAATTAACAAAAGAGCAGCTCGGAGTGCTTGCATAGACGCGACGGAGCGCAAATTCGGCGGATTTACTCAATTCTATCATTTTTCGTCTGACCAATTCTGTCTTCAAAATGTACCTACTCGTAATGATGTGTTATGAACGGGGCCGGTGCAGCTCAATAAATATACGCCCAATGACTAGACAAAGTACGTTACTTTATATTAATTTATATCTATTTTAAACTGCAATTACTCAGGAATAAATAAA
>DWAV01001722.1:0-12791 GCA_018231305.1 Noctuana lactifera | reverse complement strand
TCGGAGGAGTACGGTAACTAACATTGTGACATTGTGTAAATATTAAAATTAATTGTTTTTTTGTAAAGCAATATCCTACTATCTTGTTATAAACCGTTGGGTCCGAGAGACTTGTAATTGATGGTTTTCTTAGAAATTGTTATCACGAAGATGCTTTCGAGAAATCAATTTTGCAGAAGAAGCCCTAAGGAATTATCCGTAAAATATCATAAATTGATAAAGTTAGAACAAGTTTAGGTGAATATTATTTTAAATGTAAAAAAAAGACATTATTTATTAATGATATTTATCAGTTAATCTTAAAAAATATCCAGAAAGTGAGTGCTTTTTAATTTCACTTTTCAGAACAAAGTTATGGAATGATTTTGGAGGTATGTCCGTTGGATATAAAAAGTAACTTGAGTTCATTCATATCATACCTACATCTCCCTAATAGTGACGTTGACAGAGAAGCAAAAATTTAATTTAAATGATAAATTTAGATTACTTTTTTTTGTGTTAGAGTTAGTGTATTGTGTGTTCATCGCACCAATGAAACGGGGAAATCTAGTGTCGCAGTAATGCGAAGCGTACTATTCTTTTATTGATAAACTTAATACTTACATACTACATTAAGTTGGACGTGATCGTCGATGACTTTCCCTGGTAAGGTCGGGTTAGCTGCGACGCATTTTATGATCGCTCCGTGGTCCGTTGGCGCTGGACTGAAGATCAATGTACTCAGGGACCACGTCTCGTTAGAATGATCGCTTATCTATGAGAAACAAAGAAAAAAATTACGTTATTTCAAAATTTTTTTTTAATCTTGGTTAACAGTATAAAAGGTCCTCATAGAAAACAATTCACATAAGCCATAAAACGTACCACCTACAGGTATCTTAAAAAAATAAAAGTTAATTTGGAAAAATTAACATTATATCAATACTTCATTTTGCTTAATATAAGTAAATTAGACCTATATTTTCCTGTTTTGGCATTTTTAGTTGGTTTTATTATATCGAACTTTCTCTTTGCGTTTCATTTAGGCATCTAGTACTAACATATTTTACCAGTTTAATCCTATGACAGTTATCTTGCCTTTTTAATAATAATTTCGTTCACGTTATTCTTGTCTGACATAGAGTATAAAATAAATATTGTAAGTAATTAACATATTATACCTCTACGAGCAAATTATTAATCATTGATTGCTATACTAAGCTTTATTATACAACACTTCAAAGCTTTGTATCTATACCGGTATTATTCCTGTCAAGTCGAAAACAAGTCTTATCAACAGTCTCTTTACGAATCCCTTTGAATTATACTTTGAAGAATAATAAATCTAGGACATTTTGCTAAACAAAACATAACGCCTTAGCGTATAAATCTCTTAAAACTTACTTACTGAAATTTACATAGAGCATTTATTTATATCCAAAAGAAGTACGTATCACATTAATTGAACGTAGCGATTAGGTAGAAATGATCAAATAGCGAAAAAACTAAAAGGATTGTGAAGATCCACATAAGGTAGTGAAATTTTCGGAATGAATTGTAGGTTTATTTTTAATTTCAAGGTCCACCTTTCTCATGTTCTGTAAAAGGTCAATGACGCTGGAGAGGTTCATAAAATATACAATACAATTGCTTAACTTGATACGGTATAATGAGCTTATAAAAGGGTATAAATGAAATTTGTTATCAAATTTTCAATTAATGGAGGTATGTAGTGCGTTCCTGACCATCATAAAAAAAACCTAAAAGTTATATAATTTAAATACGTTACCTTCTCCTTCTCGAAGCTTCTGTTGTCTTTGAACCAAGTGATTTGAGCTGCAGGTCTGCTTCCTTTCGCAGCACACCGTAATGTTGCCGCTGCTCCCGCTATAAGTTGCTGCGGTCGATTCAGTAGCGATACTGATAGAGGGACCACTAAAAACATTGATCACGTTAGATAGGTAATTTTACTTTGTAATCAGGTGAAATTACTGGAAACGGACGAGATAAGAAGAGCGCGGCGTGGAAAATCTTGGGTTTTGGGCCAATTTTCGTATTCGACAATTTCTACCGACCTCATTCGTACTATACGAAGAGATAGGTACCTACTTAGTAAGACTTTGAACTTACGAGTTAGTAAAAAAACTAATGACTAAGTTCCTTGAAAGAGGTATTCAGTCGGCCCTTAAGGTCCTTAACATGACGAGGCTTTCTCGATCATTTTTAGATAGAACACGTTCCTTTTCAAAGTAGTGCACAAGAAATTACTCTATTTAGAAGTGGAATTTTCTTGGTAGCAACATGAAAGCCCAATTTTTTTCAAGTTTTTGTACCTACTATTTTCTGCTATAATGTAATGTTAAATATTACGGCTATTTTTAATTTTGTATATAGGTATATGATAGATGTAAACAGTTTATCTAACCATCAACCTTTAGTTACAGCAACACATACCTACATCATCTTGTCAATCAATTTTCCAAAAAAGAAGTCCAATATGATCCGTGTGTGATCCCCAAATAGTCTCATATTTTTTAAGTTTATCGGCTCAAAATAAGGGCAATACTCTACATTGTTTATTTTCAGTATCTTAATACAAAACAGAATGCAAATATATAAATATAATAAGTTTCTCACAGCATCGAATTCATCCATCGCGATTTCCAATACCGAAACAATCTCATTACACCGAGTGAATTTTATAGTACCCCATTTTTCCAGAGACTGCCTCCGCAAAAAATAAGATTACAGGAAACCTTGTGTACCTACATTTGCTTCACAAAGCGAAATTCGGAGCTTTTACGAAAGGCGTCCTAGACACAATGAGGAACTTTGTGCCGCTGACGTAAGTATGAGAAAAAAATAAAAAGGCATACGTTGGTAAATTGTGTCACGAGGATAATTTATACGTTTAAAGTTAGAGAATTAAATTAAAGCGTATTGTAAAGGGTATTATAGTAATGATATTTATCAAATTTAATATAAGTAATTTGTATATTACAATTCCTTGTATCCGTGTCAAATATGTAATAAGGCAAGTGAATTTTCACATCATTATTGAGAAAACTAAGCGAAGGAAAATATTATCGTAGTTAATTAAGAAAGCTTGACCGGACAGTACATCATAAATTAAAAAAATAATACAAGTTAACTTGTTTCAACAATTTCTTATCCTTCACTTTTCTCACCAAATTTTTCTCTGGAATGAATTTTTCAACCGACTTAAAAAAAGGAGAAAGAATTTAATGGTAACTATAATGTACAAAAAAATAACTCACATTTAAGTTCCAATCGCACAGCTTTCTCCTGTGGCGGTACCAGATGCGTATTTGAAGCTCGACATTTGAATGTCGTGTTAAGGTCTTCCCTCTTCAGATGTTGCATCTCCAGTCTGTTTACCACGACATGGGTATCTGTCTTTATTCCAAGGTACTGGGGTGCTGGATTGCCGTTAACCAGCCAGCTGACTATCGGCTGTGGACGACCTGACGGACATAAATAAGTTTTGGCTATTCATAATCTAGTTTTGGTATACGACACCTTTATTGATATGGGATCTCTTTTCGATTCACAAAGGTATCTTTAGGTTATCTTACTATACCTACCTGGTATGTGTAGAGCAAAAGCATTACTGTAGGTACTAATTAATATTAGTGAATCAATCTCCCTGATTAATTTGCTAATATTGTACGCTCTAGGGAATTGATAATTTTGTGCTGAATGCAAAATTAGTTCAATAACTGTTATGAAAATTCAGGAAACCATAATATCTACACCAAAATAATATTTCAGTGGTATAATTTTTGTATATTTTATCGGTATATAATATACATTAAATTGTTACGTAAGCTATCGTGGCAGCAATATCATTAAACATGAAATAGATGAGACTTGAATGAAATATATTGGGACTTACTAAAGTTTATCTTTATACGTACAAATCTGTAATTATAATTTTATTGTTAAATTTTTATAATTAACACAATTTGAAGCCGGTAATACAGTGAATATCCTACAATAACACGCGGTGAAACAGAAAGTGCAATTTAATGAAATCCAATTTAAAGCTATCGGTTCGCTCAAATTTTTCGTATTAACACCGACTTAATAGGGGATTATATTCGAGCCGAGCCTCTGCATCATCACAATTGTTGACCGCACAGGCAAAGATAATCCGTATACCACTCACTGGCGCCCCGCCAGCCGGCCGTACTGCGGACTTTTCAATGCACTCATTGAAATGGAATATCTCTCCCAATGTTTCCATGGAAGAAGTCAAGCAACAGAAAAATTTAAGAGAAACGTTCGTAATTTCAGTTAGCTTTATCGAGTCTCGCGCCCCGCCGAACGCATTCCGCTGTCTGAAGCATTTTTTTCTTCTTTAGATTCAGTTTGCGCGTTTCTACCTTCTTATATTTTATTAATACAATTTATTGATAAATTCATTATGTGTAGTACAAAAGGCAGTAATATTTATTCCCAACAGTAGTCTTCGCGTTTTATCAGTAAATAATTATGTTATGAAGAAGGTATGCCTCTTGCATATAAATATGATTTACTTTGCACATTTCGGACAGAAAGTTGTGTATTTGCTGAAACAAGATTTGTTGTATCAGATAGTGATACCAAGGGGCGATTAGTACAAATTCTATGAAGTATAACGGTATTATTTATAACCGACAATAATCCATTGTCTATTTTGTAACGTTTGTAAATATCGGCTGCTATTGCACCTTTCAATTCAATATTGACCCGGACATAACCCGAGCGCACCGTCACTCATGTAATAATGAGCTCATTGCATCACAGCTCATAGCGGCAGTGAGAATTGATCGTGGATACTATGAAATAGACCGAAACTAATGCTATACGATTGAAATGCGTGCATTGTTGACATTAGTCCAACTAACATTACAATTTATTGATTGTTCTCGGTTGATTTAGCAGTTCAGTTTGAACATAAGTGAAAAATTGGTTCGCGTTGTCTATTAACGTAATCCTTTTGTCATCTGAACTAAGATTTGAAGTGTTAGGTTACGAATTAACCCTTAAGGAGTTCTTTAATTTGGTTTTGATTGCCGATAACTGGCTGGTTTTACAAAGTTCATAATACGCCTACAGATTTAACAAAATGTTTAATAACTTAAAATTGGTTGTAGTATCAATAGAATTTGTACCTACACCATGTTGGAAGTCAGAACTGTCAGCTTTCAAGATAAAACCAATGCAGCGAAAACACAAATGAATTGTCGATCATACAACATTATCACAATTTGTGAACGACAGACGATATTGCTGAAAATCGATCATAAACGCAATGTAATAGATTAAAATGATTGTTACAGCATTCCAATGCATTGAACTTTATTGAGAGTAGTACAAATCTCTAAATCGAAAGCCATAACTTTAAAGCACCTCGTATCGACTAGTTTAGGCTTTTAATTTTTTTTTAAATAGAAAATAATTTTGAATAGTAAAAGAATAATTATTTTATTGTAACGTACAACTGTTTTGTCACTACATAAAACAGAACTTCGAAGCATAGAACAGCTAATAGCCGTTAATGTAATGGTCAGCCATCCAACTCACAGATATTCCCACGTGCGAAAACAAACTGTTACTGCAAAACGAAATTTAAATCGAAGTTGTGTCAACCTACATCTACGATTTACGAGTACCTAAGATACGTCGTGACCCCGGTTGTATCAACGGCGCTCGACGATCTTTAGTATCCAAACGCTATGTCAAACACACTGCTTCCCTTCGACTTTTCAAAGAACCGTGACCTATTTGTATACCTAATGATTAGTGACACCATATGTTTAAGCTTTGATGGATAAGTTTCGGTAACCAATTATAATAAGAGTAGTTGTAGTCATGGGTGTACTCTTGCCCCACCCTGGCTCTGACCTGTAAGGTACTCATACCTAATCAAACTTAAAAAACTTAAGGTACAATACTTAACATCCTTAAGAAAGTTTACACTCGTCAGAGCCTAAACGGCTGAAGTTCAGTCAATTTTTGGATTTTTTTTGCTACTTAGGTACATATTATTTTAGACTGCTGCCCCACCCTGAGCCCATGGCTGGCTACGCTGAGGCTTGTCGTAGGTACATAGTAATACACAAAGCTGGGACTAGTTATACTGAAAGCAGCCTTTTTTTTTAAATATATAATTATCTTTGGTTTTTATTATAACAGTTGAACATAGCTTCAAAGTATATTGGTCAAATTCCTTCCATCTATGGGCGCTATTGTAACTAACTCCAATAATAGTCAAAAGATTAAAAATAAGTGTCTCTATAACTCAAAAACCGAATACGTAGGAATGAAATTTATATTATCTGGTTTCGTTCTAAGGTGAATGAGAATTTAACTTGCGATATGGCTACACTACCCAAGAATGATCTACATAATGTTTGCAAAATGGGCGAAATTTAACATACATTTGACTTACAGTTTTCACGTGTTTATTACGCGTGCTTCTGACCTGTTATTTCGCGATAAACCTTTATATTCGGACGTGTTATTACTGTAAATGAGTTATGCTTTTGTGGGTACGTAAACGTTTACGTTATTTTGTAAGCAATAACTTAAATTGAGACGTCTGTGCTACTTTACGCAAAGGTACGACTTCATTTAGATGAAAATGAAATTGGTAAAATACAATTTATGTTTATTGCAAATAAATTTACAGGCAAAAATTATATATAATTTTATAATATTAAAGGTGCTTCCTTTTGAGTTATTGCCGCATTTGTGTTGTAAGTTGTAACTTAATTTTGCAAAAACATACGGGTAGGTATATAGTATAATAATTATTTTATAAATATATTTTACATTACGCAGTTATCATTATTAGAGTATTACATAAACCTAAAACTCACCACCGCGTACTTCACACACTAAAACCAAAGCTGACCCTTCTTCTAAAGGGCCCACCACACCCGAGACGTCTGCTCCCGATTTGTCATACAACAGCATCTGATGCGGAGGTACTGCAACAAGTAACAAAATTAAAATCAAGAAGTAAAAATACACATAAAAATTCTCAACGTTGTGAATGTAGTTGAAGAAGTTCTTCATGTTATTAACCGACTTCAAAGAAGGCGCCGGCTTCAATTTGTCTAGTAAGGACTTCTAGCTAGTAATTGCAGTTATCGTCAGGACAGCAATAGAGTAAGGCGATGATAAATTTGCATGTTGATTGCATATAGATTATGTGGCCTTCCGCGGTTGTAGGGAGAGACCCGTGCCCAGCAGTGGGACATAAAAAGGGTTGAAGGCATTCATAGGTATAGTTAGTATAGAAAATATAGAAATGTATGTAATAAATAACTATTTATTAGATTCCTAATATAAAATTCCTTTATGAATATTAGATTACTTTTTGTAGGTATCACAAACGTGTTTAATTTGTAGGAAATATTTGGCCACCAATATTAAAAATTGGATCAAAGAAACATTATTTGCCGTCATCATTAATCTGATTTCGACGGCCATTACAACAATATTTTTTTCCTTATTGACCTGTATTTAGTTAAAAATTATACTGTAGGTAAACGATATGTTTTCATTTCAATATTTATGTACGTAAGTATACCTACATGTAATTAATGAAATAAAGGTCTGGAATAAATTTGACGTTATTAATAAAAAATGTACCAAATCCATGTAATATAATTAATTGATACTTGTAGGTACTCACTGATTTAATAATGTAAGAACAGGTTTTTGGATAAGAAAAAAATGCTTTGCAAATTGCTTCCCCGCTTGAGTTGCCTAATGGATTTCAATGGAGTTTCATATATGAGATGTAGACTTTTTTAAATGCTTTGTTCTGTGCAAAAGAAATTTATTTCCCTCATCTCCTTTACTCGCGTCTTTCGTCGCCTTGAATAGGGTAATTTCTTTGAAAAGCTCACCGTAGTTTGCTCGGCATTTTACAAGCGGTATTCATGTGCTTATCGTTTTGAAATATTTCTTACGGAATGCAAATTAGAGTTCACAACATTATTTGATGAAAGCGGTCCCAGCTCCCTTATAAGCGAAGAGGTAAAGAAGTTTCTTGTGATGCATTATTCAACTCGATGTTCTTAATTTAGCGCGCTTTTAGCCTTTTTAAACACAACAGAATTCAGGTTTTTCGCGAAAAAAGTTCTCAGCTTTCCTTAATTTAACTATATAAATTGGTTAAATTTCAACAATGTTAGTTGTCGGTTTTACACCCGTAAGTAATTTACTTAGCGTTCGCCATCTTACGATGGAGACGGCTTAAGACGCTTTCGTAAGTACGAGTAGCTACCAAACCATCTCAGTCTGATTTAGAATTGATTAGCGTTTCGCTCACCTTCGTCAGGTGGTTAATTTATCTTTGCCAGCTGGCCATAAGTGAATTGTGATGTTAGATAAATTAATTATTATTGTTAGATTTCTTAATACCTAAAGCTGGCAGCTTAATTAAATATTCGTAGACTCGTATTCTGCTGCGGACTACCAAATCGAAGTTACTCGTAGTTTTTCACCCACAAATTTATTTTTAAACACTATCTTGTAGAATTTGGCGTCCCTTTTTCCGAATCCGCCTAGCAACTCCTGTATAATTCAGAATTAAATATTCGCGGATGTCATTAAACATCGTCAATTCTCCCCAAATTACTATACCTACTATATTTTATTTTTGTCTCACTAAATCGTTTCTTCAGTTCATTTGTTTCGCTTTCCAAATTACGGAATAATTGTATTCCTTTACTTATTTACTATTATACTTTTATCAACTATTCCTATGTAAAATAACAAAAAACTTAATACTAGGACCGAACGGGGTATTTTCATTGGTGTATTTTTGTGCTGATGACAGTTAATATACCTAACTTAGATGCATTTATGATGATATTACATTTCAAATCCATAAAAACTATAACTAGAAATTCAGACTAGTCAAAGATCGGTGACTGAGACGGGAAAGGCTAAATATTAATTGAAAATATAAATTTTTATTTGTGGCAATAAATAAATATTATTATTATAGTTATAAGAAGTTATAGGAAGGCTTAACGTGCTAATGACTAGAGATCGCCATACTTTTTTATCTGATTAAATCTAATTCCCTTTAAATCATAGCTGTCTCGTAGATTTCCCCGCGTCATAGCAGACGGGCGTCGTTTTATCGCGTCCGCTGAGTGGCTTCAGTCGACAGTTCATAATTAAAATGTCCGCGGGATGTCATTACCTACCACCGCGAGGCTCGCGATTCCGTAAAGACTAAATTGATTTCCTGCCGCTGCTTCGTGGAAAAGATTTTCATTTTGTATATTTCCTGTTTATAATAATCAAAAATTTATAGACTTATTATACTGCTGTTAGTAAGAATTGACTTATTTAAGTGATTAAAAAAGTTTAGCTTCGGAATGATCATGATACTACTGACCCGGTACTCTTTTGTTAATATTATTTAAGACTTTTTAAATAGTTCATACGTCATAGACTTAAAGGTCATTATCCTCTGCATAACACTTTTTTGATAAACAAACCATGATCATATCAATTCATCATTCCATTCTTTCGCTATCACGAAAATAAAATTTGTTACGGTGAAGTACCGCCAATAACTAACATATAATGTCTTTTGTACCCTGTACCGCATGTAGATACTAAGCGGTAGCCCCATATTACTACAACACACTATATTTTTAGTTTATGTTAACACAAAACCTTCCGTAATCGTGTTATAAATTTCAATACTTGCCGCCACATGTTCTCCGAGTCATGAGTCCTTTAACGTTTGCGAGTAGGAAAATATTACGGTTACGTAAACATTTATCACTTTGCTGTAGATATGAGGGTAAGTAATAGGAGTTTACGGTCGGGTTTTGGAAACTTTTACAGTAAGTAAACTATAATACTATCCATAAACTTACGTTAATTAATAAGAGTAAAGTTTGTTAATAAAAAATATTTAGGTTTTTCCACCTAAAATGTTCGTCTGCATCACTATTTTGTTTTGTTGGAAGGTCGAACCTACACCGCGGAAAGGATAATAGAATTAAATGTAATAAAAATATTTTAAAAGTAAGCACAAATAAACAGACTTATTTCGATGAGTATTTCCAAACACGAAGTAACGATTGCAGTTTCTTAAGAACATGGTTATTAATTAGCCCATTTGTAGGTTGGTACCTAGTAATATTGACTAACTAAAGTTTTTACCTATAACAATCAGCCGTATCTGGAAATTCCGCGTCGGCGAATTCTTGAAGTCCACTCTACATCTGTAGACACCCTCGTCGTCAAGTTGTACAGAGCTGAGCGTGAGTGCAGCTGGTCGAGCCACAGTGGCGAAGTACGCCCGAGGACCGAACGCGCCGGGATCAGACCACTGTAGCGCCTTGTTAAACGACCGACCCCTTACGTCGAAACTGGAACAAAAGTGGCTTATTAAAGAAGAGCTGAAAGACTAGTTGAAGCGACTAGCTGAAAAAGCTGGTTCGCTAGTTGACAAGCCGATTGTTAGAGTTTTGTACCTACCTTAAAAGGAAAAAATATTTAAAGAACTGGAAACTCAAAAGGACTCTGGCGCAGGTTTCGTTGCAGCAATTTGTCTAAAGCATATTCGGGACACAGACTCCAAAATAAATTAGTTTGAAGTTAGTAGTAGATTGTTTATTACAATATTTTTTCTTAGGAACGCGTGAAGGGGTCAAACTAAAATTAATATCTGCAATTCTGTGATATACCTAATAGAAATAAAACTTCGAAGTCAATGCAATAAAACATTTTTTATTTAGTTTTTTTTTTAGTATCTACTTAGTCTATTTTATTTGAGGTACATAGGTCAAATTTTGGGTAGGTAACTATACGTCAATATAAAAAACTGTAGGTACGTCATATACGACACAATCGCGTTGTATAGCTTCACCAATTTCGTTTGCAGTTGCAAATCCATTTTGATTGATAAAAGTCGTTCCTTCAAATGACAACGGCCAGGTACGGGCAACGCAATTACGAATGCTATTTCACTTTGATAAAAGTGCGTAAATTGCCACATGGTCCGCCCCGAAATTCATTTTCCGGACCCGAAAAAAAACTGTCAAATTCTAGAATAAAATAAGGAGGCGACGGTGAAGTTTTTCAATTTCCGGACAGGCTACGTTTTCTCAATTTTCCAACCTCCAACCTAATTTATACAGCAAGAAGCTTTGAGAGAGATGATTTGATTGTACACCCTGCTGTTCTCAGGTAAATTTAACAATTTAAGTACGCTTTTTATGACGGCATTATCCCCGCAAAGCGTTCATTCTCCCCCGTTATTGCCATCGAGATACTTATAATTGCGATTCCTCGTAATCGTTGCCTCAGTAAACAGTTACCTCAGGTGATTTAAATTCTCCGACGAAGTACTGAATAATAATTCGTTTGCCTGCTTTGTATAGGATTTAGATTGTCTCTGTATACTTAATCCTTATTTTCGGGTACACTTCGTGGGTTTTAAGCAGACGCATTACCTTTGTTTATCGACTTACCGAAGATAGTTTGGTTTACAATTTTATCATCACCGAGCAAATCAAATCGAATAAAAAAATGTATTCATCATAACTGAAAACTAAATTATACAAAAGTGTCAGTGTAATAAACGCTGTTAAAAGAAAATAAAGGATCCCAGAGCGAAATCATAACAAAATCGAACGCAGAAAAAAGATGTTAAAAGTTATCGGCAAATTTCTCCTTCGTCAATTGGAATTTACTTTAAAAATAACCGTCCTTATTACGTTTGACATCAGGGCTGATAGAAATTGTTTCCAATGAAAGAAATAAGGCTCCTTTCTCTGTATTCACAAAGACACTGGCAGCGCTTCAGTATTCTACACTCATTTTCCCGACTGCAGCTAGGTAAATGGATTACTGTCAGTTTTTCATACTTGTATTAAATAATATTTCTTTTAACGTCCACAAAGAAATGTTAGTAATTTGTACGTAACCTGAATACGTTACTTAATGTTACTTTAATAATACACATTTTTATAATGGTATCTAACTACATGAAAGCCAACATCGTTTAGTAATATTATCCTAATATACGTAGATATTGACTAGTAGCGCCTCCTGACGAGTATGGCGAGAGCTAGAACTGATTGTATTCAATTCTCAATTTCTCAAATCCAACTTTTCACAGTTTGATCGTTTTTAGCAGTGGGTCAAACATTGGTCGGTGATGATTGTGATTTATAAGCGTTACTACTAAATACACATAACTACTGTCTAAGAAGAAAAAACTATTGTCTAAGAAGACTGTAAGGTACCAGAAGAATTTTAATCATAGTCGATCACGTTCCTTTAAAATGTTTGTCATTTAGCCTAATTTAGCCACCTCCAGCTGACTGTTTTCTGCGCTGCTTCTGATTCTCAACTAAATCAAGGTAGTATAAAACAAGACTACAGTTTCTAGACTACTATAATATTTAAGTGTAGCGCAAAGTGTATTTCGATGTAAGTAAACATGTTTTGTAAGTGGGTTTTGTTTCTAAACGCTAATTGGATCGGCGCTGCTCGGCTTCCGTTCATCCGTTTAGGGTAGAGAGAACGGTTCATTAGACGTCTTAGGAGTAATTATTGAACGCATACAAGAAAGCTTTAAGAGGTGATAGTTTAGGTTGAGGTTTCAATTGAATTTTGTTGGGGTCAGGTCGCCGATCTCTAAATTCCCATATATTATTTGATAAATATGATGATGATTTGATGAAGCGCGCATAGCCCCGCTGGTAGTGTGAATCGCAAGCGATCACATTGTTAAGCAACGTCGGGCGCGGCCGGTA
>DWAV01001721.1:0-12793 GCA_018231305.1 Noctuana lactifera | reverse complement strand
GAATACGCATATAAAATTTGGTAAAAATCGGTCAAGCCGTTTCGGAGGAGTACGGTAACTAACATTGTGACATGGAACATTTTATATGTTAGATATAGATAAGAAATTTTACAATTAAGGAGGAACATATATAAATAAAACAAAATGTACATCCGCAAAGTGAAAGAAACAAACATAAACTTACATTTTATGTACCTAAATTAAACTCCTCATAAACAAACAACGAAAGGAAGTTACTAAGCAATACACAAAAATGCAACAAAATGACATAATATCATCTAGCTAAAAACAATCATTCAATTATTAAGACTTCAATTATGTACAAAAAAGCTGTAACTCGCGTTTCATTTCATAAAAAAAAATTATGATACCTCAAACTCCTCGACAGAAGGGTGACAAAAAAAAAATGAAAAAAAAAATTAACACATTTGAAAACAAAATCTTCCTACAAATTAAATAACAACCTAGAAGAGTAAAAAAGTAAAAAATAAAGTTAGAATATTTTAAACATAATACAATACAGGCTTTTTTACATATTCAATAAATCTAAAGAAAATATTACAGAGTCGGTCGTCAAATGAAACAAAAACTTTTTAAGGTTATAATTACAAAAATACAAAAACAAATTCATATTAACTCAAAGAACACTTTGATTGAGTATCAAGATATCGAAGTTATGTTTAAATACCGTTCACTATTTAGATATCTAAATATACTTAATACTCAAAATTCCATTCTTATATAGGTAGGTACTTGATAAATTGACTCTTTTAGTTGCCGAAAAAAACTGACATTTCACAATAAATTAATACTGACTCTAAGATTTCCTTTAGTATCTACAACACAGGTAACAGAAAAACCCAAAACAATTGTTAAGAACCGAGAACTCAAAAATTGTTAAGGACTGTACAAACAAACCAAAGCGGTTTAACGGTTACAGTTATTGCAAGACAATAAAATAAAGATATAAAACCAATATTTGAAAAAAAAAAAACGTTTCAATGCATACAAATAATATTTCATTCTCACCATACATAATAAATTTTACTATAATTTCTTCAAAACAATCTCTCTTCAGAATTGTGACACTTTAACACTGGTTAAGATTTTAATAATTTATCCAATCTAATAAAATTCATTCTGTACAACTTAATTACGAATTGTTTTGCACTAAGGCAGAGGGGCGCGCCTCCATGAGAGGAGGGTTGCGTTTTCAAAAGAAAAAATATTACTTATATTCCGAGAAGGCTTGACGAGTGCAAGGTTGAGAAACTCTGCTTTAAAGAAATAACGACACAACTTCAAAGCGCTTTCGGCCAACAAATACTTCTCGACACACGCACAAAATTACAAATAACATTTACTTAAACGAAATACACAACGAGGAATCAGTGCAAGTTTTAGTTATATTATGGTTAAAAATAATAGACATTTTCAAATTCTCGATCACTAAATCTTTCATGTCTTGTCACTGTTACTTTACTCTTCACAAACAAAGTCAAATCGACAAGCCCTACCAATTACCAACTGACTCTTCTTCGATAAACAATTCTGCTCCTAGAAGCTTCAAATAACACATCGTTCTATATACAGTACAAGATGAGATCAACGCTCCATTCAATGGAACAATACGTAACTCTTACCAATATGGCGCCGGTCCGTTGCGGCATCGCTGGCCCTTGTAACCTTCATGTCCAGGGCCCCATGGAAGGTTGCGCCCTCTCGGCGGTCGCGTGTTTTTGATAGGGTTCTGGTAGTTGGGGAACCTGGTGTTAGGGGTGTTGCAGCCTGGCCTGCAGCCGTTCCGGGGGGTGTTTGGGTGACTGACTGGTGGGGGAGATCCGTATTGATCCCAGGGTTCTGGACAGTTGCCGCAACCCCATGAGTAGTCCCCTGTGAATCGTTATAAACGAAATTTATTTATGTCAAAATATTGAATTTATATATTTTATTTATATGAATGAGAGGATTTTTTATGACCAATGAGATTAAAAAATGCAATGCTTATTAATAATTGCGGGATACGTACATTTTGCTCCAAGTAATGGGAGAATAAAATTTTCTAAAATACAATAAAAAAACTGTAACGACGTAAGTAAATTAATAAATAAGATAAGTTTTAATTTAATTACCAAAAAATAGGGAAACAGAGAGACAATAAAGATCGATAATATTTATTTTTTACATTAGGTACTACATTTTTGGCCAGAATTTGGAAGAATATCATTGCATGTTTCTTTCTGGTAACACTTTTCAGTGCATCACAATACATCGACATCGTACACATTACAATCGTAAAACAACTAAATATTCGTAAAATATTCATATTCGTATTGCAGATAGATTAAAACGGCAATACGCGAAGGAACCAAAATGAACTTTTATATCTAACTATAGCGGTTTTCAAAAATAAATAGTGAATATAATGTGATAATATAATCACGAAATACAGATATTATAATATAAAATATCACCTACCTGTATTTCTAATGAATTATTTTACACTAAATGATATAGAAAAATATATTCTGCATTTAACATAATTGACACAAGGAAAGTTATTTCACTGAGGGCTGCATTAACAATAACATTTAACATTATTATAATGTAAATTAATATAAAACAAATAGGTAATTATTTCATATATTATTTTTTTCAATGTGATATTAATAACTAAATATAACATATTGAAGCTAATAAATTATGAGAAAAAATTACTACATTTAGGGAAATATACTATCATTTAACATCTATATATATGCACTAATATATTTCTGATAAAATTAAACACAGTAACGTTAAAGTATAATATTTATGTCATTCTAAAATCAAAGTTATTAATAGATTTACAAATAAAAATATAAATTTTCATAGTTAATTAATATTTATGAAATAAGCTATCACAAATATTGACATATTATTATCCTCATATCCTATGCATTTACAAAAATGCTTATATCTAGGAAAGTAACGTTTAAATATACCAAATAGACCTCTCACGTCATAGCACGGTTTCTTGAAAAGTTCGCGACCTCAACAAGAAACAAAACAAGTACAAAAATATTTTTACTACGCAGCACAATCTCCACCCAACCCAATGCATTTCTACCATCTGGTTTCCATACCGGTTTTAAAAAATTAATCATAGACATCTTCATTGACGAAAACTGCAGACCACCAAAGTGATTTTTAAGGATATTATTTGCATTTGATCTCGTTTACCACGCTATAACTTAAAAATTTTATACCGCGATATCCAAAGAGTATATAGACTTAGGTCTGTACAATCTGTCGCACTTAAGGTATTGTTAATAAAATAAAACAGACATAATGAGGCCGCGAACTTTACAATCTACCATCGTAATAATGTACCAATATCTCTTGAAGAAACATAAGTTGTACGTACAGTACGTACAGATAACGAGCGAATTCCTTTTAGTGTATTATTAATAATTAATATTACAATTGAATAACGGCATAACCCTATATTCAATGTTTACCTAATAACCGAATCAAGTTGGCCCATTACAACTATAAAGTATGCCTCAACACTTCAGTAAGGCCAATAAATCTAATATCTAATAGGTAATTATATAAAACGATTACAAAGCTATAACAATTATTAATAATATATAATATTCAATGCGTATTATTAAAATTTATAATTAAAGACGTAACTACGTAACTTTATTAGATAATTAATTAATTAAGTTATACACTATAATAAAACTGAACTTTATAATATTATCAAAATAATATGTTTTGGGAAAAATAATTTTTAAATAGAACCTATAACCACAGAAAAAAAAATGAAAAGCTGGAATTCATAATAATATAAACTTATAATTCAGAACAGTTCTGGATCAAGACGAATCCAAATACACTTATTTTTTGGAAGCCACGCAATACTTATTACTTATGAGGGAACGGTATTATATCTGTATCGTATATGTATAAATACATGAAGATTAACACCTATACTAATCTGTAAAAATAATTATCCTCTGTCGTAACCAGTTAAGGGTTGAAGGCATTCATTCTGTGTGAAAGAATATTAAACTCTATGCGTTTAAAAATATGCATGAGCTATATTTTTCATTGAAACGTTCTTCCTTGGACTACAATCTTATATATAATTGAAACTCCAAGGCATTTCAAAATATATATCACTGGTTTTCGCAGATTTATATTAGTATTTTTTGCATTATCTCGCTTGAAACCATCTTAGCAGTAAATAACCTGAACATTAAATTTTCTTAGACAATACGCTTTATGAGGCACAATTCACATTTGAACTAGTTCTAGCATTCTACACCTACGTTCGATAAGAAAATCTATAATTTTTTACCTTACTTACAATACATTTAATAATAATTAAAAATATATCGATGGTTAATAAATTAAAATTCACGATGTAATCGATGTATGAATAAATATAAAGCAATACTAAGTCTAATAAAGCTTGCTTAAAATGGGGTTATGTTTTGCGTTTAGAACCAGAACTGCATTAAAAAAAAAATAGATATAATATATCTCTGAGACATGTGAGAAAATACATTGCTTTTCTGTTAATAAAATAACAATAAAAACAACGTGTAAATTGACTTAACATAAAACGACACAATTTGAGTTATGCCATAAACGGAACCAATTTATTCATGCATTCTGTTCTCAACGTATTATTTTGTTTTAACTTCACATTAACATTATATTTGAAAATATTAACACCCATCACATAGACGTAGAAACTATGCTTAGGAACAGATTTTACAACAACACTGATAGAATCCGATACAGCTACTCAACATTCCAATCACCGTAGCATATTGTCACTGTCACTACTAGATTCACAGTGTACTTATAATTTTAACAGTATAATATTTATCTGTATTTAACTGCAGTCCAATGTAAAATTCCTCTGATACAGGAATATATCTAATGTATATAAATATAGAAACGAGCATAGCTCCGCTGGTAGTGTGGATCGCAAGCGATCACATTGGTAAGCAACGTCGGGCGCGGCCGGTACTCGGATGGGTGACCGCTAGTGACTAATTTCATGCGCACTTTCATGCTTCGGAGGGCACGTTAAGTCGTCAGTCCCGGTTGTTATCGATAGATAACAGTCATTAAAGCTCGTCGGAGGCCCTTTAGGCGGTTTGACAACATCCGACACGGGTTGGCCACTAACCCTTATCTCCACTATCCGCATTGGAGCAGCGTGGTAAAGTATGATCCAGACCTTCCCCGGTTGTGGGGAGAGACCCGTGCCCAGCAGTGGGACATAAAAAAGGGTTGAAGGCATATAAATATCTACTACCTAATACCTAAACATGTAATACTACAAACTTTAAAATAACCTCAAACTATTATAATAATATGTTATCGTAAGCAGTTATTTAATTATTTGTTGAGAATAAACAAGTCCACTGTGAATCTAGTCTTAAATATTAATAACACCATAACTGAATGTTACCGTTTACATACTTAATTCGTATGCTTAAACAAATTCCTTTCACGCTTCCATTTCATTTCATTTACGTAAATCATTTTGAATAATGTCAATGAAGTATAATAATAAGATAAAATTAATTATATTATTACTAAATACATAAATCTCTTTGTATATAGGTTATATCGTCGTTTAATAATAATATAAGCAAATCTGATAAGCAGTCGTTTTTTCAATTAAACGGTGGCAAATTGTTTATTATAAAAATAACCCTTTTACACATAAAAATATTTTCTTTATTATAAACATAATGTATGAAATGTATTTTTTATGTCATGTTATTAAAAAATGTTCCATTCTAGAATGTTTGAAAGTGTAATCATGCATTCAGACATTTTATTCATAAAATCGTTCGCTTACTTACTTCAGTTTTAATTAGTACCATTTTATATTTCACAATACTATATATTTTCTGACACTCGTTTAGAAACTGATGCGAAAGATATTTAAAAAAATACCGAAATCCTATTCAAATCGATTTGCGAATTATAAAAAATAATAGAATATATCCTTTAATTAATATGACACATAACTGTGACAACAACGACAAAAGCGAAGTAAATAACCTATGTTAATACTGTTTAACAGACGAATATAAACTATTGAGCACATGTGAATCATAAGTTAGTGATAGTTCGTTACAACACCATCAATCATACAATAAAAATGTATAATTTTTATTTCTAGATTACTCATAAGATAACGTGATAAGTACATCAAGGTGTTGCCACTACATCAACAATAATGGTAAAACGGGCGCAAGTTGCATTCAGAGCACGTGGATTTGTGACTCAAAAAAGACAGCGAGAATCGCTGTATTCAGAGGACATAACATCTGACGACCCGCGTGGTGTAGTGGTTACCAGTCCACCATTCGAAGGGTCCCGGATTCGATCCCGGGCGAGGCAGAAATTTAAATGATGAATTTATATTTCTGTTCTCGGTCTGGGTGTTTGCGTATTTGTGTTTGGATACACCATGGCACCCACGACACAGGGAATCCTGATCCCCACATCAGGATGTGAGTGTAACTCGAAAAAAAAACAACAAATAACTCTCCCGAAAAATAAATTTTAAATTAAATTATTGAGACTGAAAGAGCAAAAAGGATAACTGGTATGTCTACTAACATTAACATTTTATTGCTATACGTCTAGTTGTGGTAAGCTACAACTTCCAAAGCGGAAGCACATAATTAAAAGTAAACACAACACTTTTAAACCGTTCTAATCTACCTATACAGCACGTAATAAATTCTTTAAACAGACAACAAACGAAAAGATTTACGTAAAGGTCATACCTGAATTGTACTGCTAATCTTTGAAAAAATATATTGTATATCGAAAATCATTGCCGGTTACAATTAAAATCGAACTATATATGTAATACTGGAAAATATGTTAACTTAAATAAGAATTTAAGTCCTATAAGAATGGAAATACAACACACTAAATGCTATATTACTTTTTCTCTCGTCACCAATATATGAGTGCAACTCTATGGTCTCCTAAACTTTTTAAATTTTTAGAACAATCTAGTCATTAATAACAATTGAATTTGTGCTGAGACGGGGTCCCTTACTTTTAGAGATTACAATTTAGGAAAATATGTCTTCATACTTCATGAGCCTCTAATAACAATCCCCTAGTTATATTATTAACTGTTTAAGTTAGAAATGCTACATTTATCAGGAAGTAGATTATAAAGACAATTGCAATTACATAATTTAAAAAAGTATTAATATTTTTCTTATAATAAAGATTTCCGTTTAATAAATTTGCCTTAAAAATTTTTGCAGATAAAACAAAAAATTATGGAAACTTTATAAAAAAGAGACATAATTACTATAATATTCCTAAAGATTGCAGTTAAGTAATGTACTGTTAAACGGACTAAACATTTTAATAAAGGTCTCAACTACTAAAACTTTAATACCAATATTCAAATTAACGCAAATTCAAGTTTTAATTTTAAATCACACTCATTTTATATTTACACATCGTAATCGCTCAGTACGAACCAATCACCCACTATCCATACGTCATCTATAACATTTCAAGAATAATATTTAATTAATTATATTTTATTTAAAACATTTTTCAGTCTAGACGCGACGCTTTTCTTTGTGAACAGTTTTTGAATGAACTGAATAATATTAGACTGGCAACAAAAAGTGTTCACAAAACTGGCAACCCAGTTACAACTTAGTCCAACGTTGCGAAACGGCCAGTCACAAGTGATGGTTGATCGCATTTGTTTCGTATGCTGAGGTGTCCATATAAGACGCAACTACCCATGTGGTGTAGTTAATACCATGCTGGACCGCTATTCGAAGGGTTCTGGGCTCGATTCCCGGCGGGATAAAAATTTAATTATGAATTAAATTTAAATGATGTATTTAGTTTTCTGTTCTCGGTCTGGGTGTTTATGTGTCAAGGCACCCGCGACACAGCGAATGAAAGTGAAGCGTTATTTATTTATATAGTCATGAAAGAACTCTTGAGAATCTGGTATTGGTGGGCCAATAAAACCACACGGCAGCAAGTCTCTTTGTGATTGTTGTTAGTATACAATTTTATAGTCATACATTATAATGTACCAGCCGTCTCGTATCGTTAGAACGTTTTAAGAATATAGATTTATATTTAATTTAGTATTTTACAGTAACATCTTATTTTAAGAAGAAGCAGTAGGAATTCAACAGTGGATAGGGGACTAAGCATAAATTAATATTTATAATACCATTTAATTCTTACGGTGGGAATGTTCTGGAATGATTAATGTTCCCGAATACTTGTAATTATAAGGAAATAGTGACACAATTACAAATAGGTCAATTTAAATATAACAGTTAATCATTCTTTTGTTTTATTGCAATTTACACTTTCAATTACTATTCTAATCAAAACGCTGAACCATTTATCAAAAATGTCTTTGCTATTAATTAAAGTTTTTGCTATTAACTTTACTTCTATTCAACATACTTGTTTTCAGTCGGTTCACAAATATAACAACATCTAACATAGTGATCTATACACACGTCCACCTCCCATCCCAAAACACTCCCCCCACAGAGCTTGAACGCTACATCATCACGCACAACACAACACTAATTAAAAAATCAAAGTCCGGGCCGCCTAAATCCTTGAATCGGTCAGGCGGAACTTTTTGCAATATAGCCCTTTTCAAAACGGACGATGGTGGCCCATATAGGCCGGCGGGTTGTACATGTCGCGTCTATAAAGGCGACTCGATGGGTTCGAGTACATTCCGTAGTTGGTCGTGTAATCTTGACGGCTGTGTAACATGTCGAGCTGGTCAAGGCTGTGGTGACGGTGGGGGTAGTGCATCGAAGCTGTCGTCCGGGCAGCGTGCGAAATTCGGTTACTTTTTTAAGCATCTCATATAAATCATACGTTAAATGTTCATTTATTTCTATGACACACACATTATGGTAACGAACGATGCTTTAAAATTTGAATTTAATGATGTATAAAAAAATTTCAGTTTATAGAAAAGTGACGTAACTAGAGTTTTTGACTTATGCCGGTGTTTTATTTTAAACACTTCATAGAAATATATTTTAGATTTTGATGTAATTCACTATAACTTTTACTTTGCAGATAAAGCTATACGCACACTGAATATACATAATTTATTATACACAATGGTATCACACACTAATACGAATAGATTTTAGTTAGTTAAATAAAAAGCTTACATCGATTTTTCGCTTCAATCATAATAATTAAATAATTGCGTGTAATGTGAACAACAAATTAGATTGACTTCTTTTATAAAAAAAAATAGAAATACACAATAAATTATTTCATATTTATTTACAACATATACCGCCACATAATACCTTCTATTATTCAATTCTTCTACAGGAAAAGTGAACGTTATTTATACTTTAGAATTGATGCCCGTCATATTATAATATTCATTAAAGAAAAAATATTTTACCTCTATTGTGATGAAAGCCAGCTGCCCATCCGGCGTAGTAGGCTGCCTTTTGTTTCCCATGTTCCTCGGCCACCTTGAATAATATTTTAACAAAATTACTATCGATTTCAAGAACGTACGAATGCCAACGAAAATAGCCTACCATGCCAACAATAACCACATATCGTATATTCAATTGAAATGAAGTGTTATTTAATACCCAGAAACAAACATTTATAGAGAGTGGGTGAGACTTGGCGTAAACTTATAATCATTTCAAATTATCAATTCTTCGAAGATAAAACTGTTGATTGTTGATAATGTTGTATTAATTCAAACACCGAAAATAAATTAAACAAAATATACAAATTAAAAGTAACACTGACACATTTCAAAATCAGTAGCTTAATATATAAATTCAAAGGTTGTTTAAATTAAGCATTCGAGATCCTGAACTAATCTGGGTATAAGCTTTTAAAAAAATACACTGATACAATTAAACTTAGTGGCAATTACACTCAGAACATGCTATCTGACGTAGGTATAGATACATAATATAAATCTTATAATTTAAACTCTTACATACAGACACCTAAATTGAAGGAACATAACAATAACGAGGGTAACACATACATGTATCTTAAGAATTAGGGGCTCATTATTATGTCTGCCTGTACATAAATAAATTATTTGTTTAGGAATATGTCACTATTCAATCTAAATCATATAAAAAGTTTATATTTGATTTAAAATTTCAAAACTATAAGAGTTTTATCCATTTTAAACGTTTGAAATAGGTTAAATGTCTATCAATCTAGCTCGGGACACACATGATATTATGAGAGACAATCATAAATATTGAGGTCCAAACTGAATGCAAATAAAATTGGGGAGCTAGCGCATTTCCAAATAAATAAACAGACCAGTTAAAAGGAACATTTAAACAGTCAATCAAGCGCACACATCGCAATCGACGCGAGTAAAATTGGTAAATGATTTGACGGCATATATGATGATAAGCACATTTTTTCACTACATGGCGGTTATCAGTGAGTATTGTCCGGTATCGTAGGAAATCGACTGCAAGGCGAGTGCTATGGTATGATGTGCCAGGTACCAAGTCGTCTTGGTAAACATCAATCAAAAAAGAAGCCATCGAAAGCTAAACAATCACTAACATGTTCCTAAATAAAACTTTTAATTAGAAGATTACGCTAACCTGTTATATAAATATATATTTTTCATTTCATGCCACGTGGTTCGTTGAGGTTTCGGTTGATATGTAAAAAATGTCTTGAGGTTAAAGAGAAGCAATACAGCTTAAACGATAACGATCAGTAAACCAATTACAGTTTAACAATCGATAAACGATATAATGTAACAAAACCGTCGAATGAATGAATGATCCCTGTGAATCGGAGATTGGTCAATTCCATTGATGACCTGAGCGAGGCATTTCGAATCACTTCCCAAAAAAGGATTATGTTAATTGAATGATAGGAAGATGGAGAAAACAGCAAATTCGTTAGCGAATGAACAATGAAACTGATAATAAAGACATCAGTTGGGTTTTAAAAGGACCAATAGATTGATTCGTGCAAGTCAGTGATTGGTCGATTTATTTTTTGACGTTGCTAAAATGACCGAGTGACCGAATTTGATTGATACGTGCGGGTCAGTGATTGGTCGATTCCGAGCAGCCCTACATGTAAGCGAAGCGCACCAAATGGTCGGCGTGCAGGCGCAGGCGGCTGGCGCGCAGGCACGCGGCAATGCGCTCGTTCATCGCCGGCCGCACGCGGACCCGCCCCACGCACCACTGCGCACATGCAACAACGTATTCATGTTGGCGAGATGTCTGTCGTAATTTTGAATTTTAACCCCGAACATCAAAAGGAATTTCAATGACGATCCCGTCCTCCGCGTACATTGAGCATTTTATTAATGTTGCGGACGCGTTTAAAAGACCGGGTACCCTTACACTCGATACTAATCGGTAGTACCCTGAAGTTGAATTGAACCGAATCGAATTCTGTAAAGTTAATTAAATAACATCTCAATTACCCGCTTCGCAAACGATTGATCGATTAATTGTGTGACTCATTTTTAAGTTTTTTAAGTTTTTTAACATGTAAAAAAAAGTTGCTTAAACGCACATTCACAAGGAAAGTAAATCCAGAAACTATTATTTGAGTAGCAAAGTGCAAACAACACAATATGAAAATGGCCAAAAGCTCAAACGTATTATTAATTCTCTTCAATATTGTATTGGAATTTATTGTTATTTACGAGTAGATCCCTAAATTTTAGGATCTCAACAGTTTGCGTTATTGTATAATTTTCTGTTGTTTCAAAGCGCCTTACCGACATAACGCATAAAAGAAGCATACACTGAGAAAGGTATTATAAACCTTCATGAAGGCACTGCAAAGCCGAGATGAGCAATTACTTTTACTCAAACTAGTTAAAAAATCTTTTTTTTTATGATACTTTGTTGTTATGTGACGTATTGATAAATTGGTAAAAGAACGACATATTTGATGTTAAGCCAAAGCTTGCTTCAAAATAAAAAAAATACATTATCGCAAAAGCGATTACAGAAAAGGGATTTAACACGTTCTGGAATTTTAAAATACATATTCCGACAGACATTCCAATAAATTAACGACTTGTATTATGAAGCCTAAACTTAGGAGCTTGTGCTAACGTAAGGACTCCCTTGAGTAGTCCCTTGAACCCAATATTATCCGATACTAACCGAATTTACACGACATAGGGTACTCCTGCATTAAACAACACTACACGACAACAATCCCGACGCTACTCCTACGACATATCGACATCGATATTATATCGGTGCAGCACTAAACTGACCTTTATACCTGTAATTTAATTAGAATATCACAGATTTAAAATAACTCAGGAAACGTAAATAAGGGCGAGCGAGCGTGGCAGACGGGGGCGAGGACGGTCGCCGAACGCGAAGGGAAGCCTAGCAATAAATTGTTTTTAGTTCTGTTAGTTGTTCATTTTTTATTTCTCTTAAGACTCGATTGCCAAGTCTACACGGACAAAGTGGCTGGCGCTAGCATATAAATAGAGACAATATGTTACCTATTTCTGAATAGTTTTGTGTAGGACAGACAATAGTAAGATTAACACGTGCTTATGATAAAGTTGATAAAGCTTAACCTTGAAGGATCGAAGTAAAAAATAAAAAAAATTACGCTTCACACTCACAGCCCCACATTAGGATTCACTGTGTCGTGGGTGCCATGGACACACACAAACACCCAGACCGAGAACAGAAATCTAAATTCATCATTTAAATTTCTG
>DWAV01001720.1:0-12796 GCA_018231305.1 Noctuana lactifera | reverse complement strand
CATTTGCATACGGCACACACGCGCGGCGCCATCTCGCGAGCCGCGGGAGGCGCCACCATTGGACCAGCCAGCCCACCGCTGCGCTCCTCTAATGCATGCGCACTGGAACTGCACTATGCAAACTAGCGTGAGAACCTTAATGCAGCCTTCAGTGATATTTAAGTTCGTAAAGGAACCCGCTTTATAACTTTCTCAATAAAAAGTAGGACTCATACACTCTACATTGTTATATTATTTATCTACAGTTATTATATCTATACCTAAGTAAGTACTACGGGTGACTCACACTAGGACAGTACTACGGTAAGAACTTTTAAGAAGTTTCGTCCAATTATGTGGTCGCAGAATATTGAAGCTGCTTATAACATAATTGAAGGATAAATTGAAGAGCTTAGTTAGTTTTTATCGCTAAACAGCAATCGTCTGAAAACATCTAACTCGGTTCTAACAGCTCTAGGTTTTACCTTCCCTACCCGCCCTGAGATCAGGAAATATTTTACATTTTTAATGCATATTGCCAAGGATCTGTCAAAAGATACGAACCCACCGGAGCCAGGCGAAAGTTAAGTTATCGTTAACGTCACTCTTAACGTGGACCTCTCAAATCAAAAAGTTTGTAGGTAATTAGCTTAAAAGTGGAATTTCGGAGAATTTCGTTTCCATTCCAGTAGGTTATTCTCGTATTAAAAATATTGAACACAATAATGTATATTGAACCTATGAATTCTATAAAAGATAGGTACTTTCTTAACGCAAAGATATTATCAAAAATCTTTTATTTAGGTATTTACGTTTCTACGAGTAGATATCTACTCAATTGCAAAATTGGTAAACAATATTAATTATTATACTTAGGTAGGTACCTACTCTTTATTTGGCCCAAAATTATAATTAAGAAAAAGAAAAAATATAAATACTTGTGTAAAAATGTTGTACCTACGAGTATTATTCGAGTATCCCATCAAGTGAGGTGGTTGACGGGTTGCGGTGAGCAATCATTAGCAGCGAGGCGACGTGTGGAAGAGTTGAAGATCATTAGCACTAACTGGGTTAGTGGATGTCTGGTAGCGGCTTGCGCGAAGACGTGCAGGGTTCGGCTCTACTCGTACTCGTAAGTCGGTCACCGAGCCGCCCATTGTTCGCTAACGACATTCGTTTATTTTACGAATGCAGCTGATTCCGTCGCTTTTTTGTGAAAACCGTTATTTTACACATAAATCTCACCCTTCCCAACTTTTCAAATTTCAATATCCCTGCGAACAATACGCTCGTTCGCATCGTGTTTTTTTTCACTCGTCGATTTTTTAAAAATGTGGGGTAATGCATTTTTTATTGCAAAAATCGCGAGCTTTTAGCGGAGACGCGGTCGTTATTCCTTCCCACGGCAGGGAAATGGGTCACGCATTGTTCCGCTCCTTCGTTTTTTCGCTAAAAAAGAGATTTCGGCGGAGACGCGGGGCGCGGACCTGTCGCCGTCCCGCGCCCCGCGCCCCGCTACCCGCACCTCCGCGCTCCCTTGACATACTTTTTTTTGGGTAAAAAATGTAAAAATTACGACGCAGCTTGCGCTCGAGTTTTCTCAGGAGTTTTTTCACGCGGAATGTACTCGTAATGGTGGCAGTGGCGTGTAGTACAGGAGCACAGGAGGCGCGCGGCAAGGGTTGCCGAAGACATCTGTCGCGGCTGCGATTACTCCATTTCAAATAAATTTCTCGAAGTTCCGAGCGAAGGGGGTCGGGAGGGAGCAATAAAATGATTAGGTAAACAAAACGGAGGGCGCAGAGGGCGGCGGGCGGCGGGCGGCGGCTCGGGACGAGATTACCTCCGTTTTAACGCGTGAAAGATTTCAAAGGCGGCCCGGCCACTTCACAAATAATCCATCAACATCTCGTCGGGCGAAGGGCACTCGGGCGGAGGGCGCAAATTCGATTCCAGCGTAGATTGGAGTGCATATTCGGCTAACGAGGTTTGAGCAAAGTGGTCGGAGCACGTCGCATTGTGCCGCGACTGCGGCGAGTCACCTGTGGACACCAGCCCACAGACAGCCACGGCATGCCACGCCAATGTTATATATGCTTGATGTGATTGTAATGATGTAGAGAGGTGCTCCTTTCGGGATTGCGTTGTAACTTTTACTGTCTACAAGAAGGAAGGTTTGATTTTGGTGATCCACGATCAATTATACAAATTTCAAAATGTCTTGCATTAAGAAGAACTAAACATAGTGGGTATGACGATTTTTAACACGTTTTTATATTTAAAAGTTAACAACAAACCAAGCTTGTTTGTTGTTAACTTTTTCATAATTAGAATTATCAAAAAATTTGCAAAATGTCAAAAAGTTTGTAAACTATTACAATTTACATTAACATTACAATAACAGAAATTTAAGTTTAGATTTAAAGATTAATTGAGATTAGTTGACGAATTTTCGAAACATAATTTATGTACGACGAGCACTTTCTATTGGATTCGAGTACAAAATGTCCCAGTTTCGGCTGATTCGTTTTATTTATGAGATTTATACTGATGAAGTTTGTAGTACCTAAGTTGTTAACCTAAGTTTACTGTAATGCTTCCACTGTAATAACCCGACATTTAAAAAAATATGTTGTGGAACTATTAGTAACGGGACTTCGTAAAACACACGATAATATTTTACAGTTAGCTGCTTATTGCCAGGCACAATAGCTAGGTCGGCATCCCGGCTCCGCGTTTCCTGCGGACACCTGCACTCTCTACCAATTCTGACGCATTATGACATTCAATCAAAAAGCATAGAACAAAACCGTTTTAAATATCATATTTCCAATTCTCATAAGACACGTACCTATAGCGAGAAATGCGTTAAGCTGATTAATGGCTCTGTGTGCATACTTACTCGATGTATGAAAATAAGGTTGACATTTCTGGTCCATTGATGCTGTGAGACAAACCTTTTACATCTATAGAGAAAATGCCTATTAAAATAGAAATGCAATAATAACAGGTGCTTCAGGCGGGGTCAAAGAAATATTATCTACGGAAGACCTACCAAAACTATGCTTGTCACTTGCTTAGCAAAGCTTGGGCAAAAGGTATCACCATTGTAGCCAAATTTCAGCAGGTATTCATTTAAAAATAAGTTATCGGTAAGTACCCAGGTATGTACACGGCGACGGAGGCGACGGACGCGGCGGAGCGTCGAGCGGTGACAACAATACCGCAATTACACCGCCGCGTCCGCCGATACCATCGACGTGCGTAAATTGCACCTCATTTAAATAGCGAGCATCCCACAGCGAACTCTCCCCCCACAACTTAACGGCTACATTAGCATGCATCTGCGATCGCTGCGCAGTATAAGGTGCATTTGCATCGCGCTCGCATGCACATGATACGGCGGTCTGCATTATGTAGATGACAGTTTATCGCGCTTTCTCTTCGCTGAATAAGTTAATCCGTTCCCGTTCGCGGTAACATAATTACGAGCTGCCTCGTGATAGTAGCAGCTACGCTGTCTTTATTTTAGCAAAGATAACTTTTAACTTGGTTCTAATTAGCTCGTTATAAGATCTAAGACTCTGTGATCGTTTTGACACAAATTGGTACTTTATTGCGTAAGAAAATAGTAACATAATTATGGTAGAGTTATTAAGAAACAGAGCGGAACACAGAGGCGCAACTACTTATCTGTTTACTATGGAGCAGCAGACACCCGTAGGTGCTGAAAATACATATAATCCCTAAACATTACGTAAATCAACGTACGGAGTATATTAATATCATGATAGGTCATAAATGGCACAGTGACTTATAATGTCACGCGAGTGTGATCCCCGACAGGATGTAATACTCGTATATATGTCACCGTAACATTATAAAACTGTTTGTTTTCATAACCTAACTCGTCAGTTTGTGAACTGTTCCACAAACATTTTAAAAAGTAACATGTTCTAACATTACCTTATCTGACCTTTGTGGGGTAATATTTTTTTGTTAATTCGTACATCTGTATGTTTAATGAAACATAGAGATGAGCGTATTGGTGAGAATGGTGAGTTGGCTGAGCACAATGGTATTTCGGGCAGATACAGATGTAGCAAGCGATGAGGCAAGCTCTGGTTATCTCGGTAATCTATTTATTGGATGCAAACAAATGAATCTGAATAAATATCTAAGCAGTTATCGCAACCGCACAATGCTTAGTCTTTATCAAATAACTACATTCAATACAGGCGAGCGCGATAATATCGTTAATATGACAAGTAATTTCGTATTTCAACAGCACAATGGGCTCTTTTACGCGTCACGAACGAATCGATTACTGCATCGACGCATCAGAAATGAAATCTACCGAGAAAAAACGCCGAGTTCCGCAATAGTAGATAGAGTTTGCAGGCGATCGGCGATCGGTATAATATCGTTACATTATGTAGAGTCATCGTCGCCGTCGGCTCACATTGTTGCGAACTGTCGATCTTATTGTTCAAACATGCTAATAATAATATTTATAGCTGCATTCTAACATTACGACGGTGAAGTTTAATAATGACTTCTATTAGTAGTAGAGTTTATTGATAAAAATGCGCATTAATGCTTGTTTTTCATACGACTGACAATTGTCATGATATCGATCGTCAAGTCTATAATTCATTGAACTAAACTCAGACTAATTGAACGTTTGAATCGTTTTAACGAGACCGCTAGAAAAACTGAGAATTCAATTGATTTTTTTCAATTAGTGTTAGAAAAGGTCAGTGACAATAGTAAAAGCCTAGTATAGGTAGTGGCAGAAGGTGGATGGTGCGACGGCGGCGGAGGCGGCGGCGGCCGGCGCTGACAGCACCGCGCGCCTGTAATCGAATCAAGATCGTTAATCGCACGAGCCACAATGAGCGGGCCGACGACCGCGATTATTAATCGAGGGGTCCGGCCAGAGGGGGAGGGGGGGAGAGCTCGGTCACGATCGCCGCACGAATGCCCAGCATCCGAGATTTGAATACTAGATAATTAATATCGCTTTATTAGCGCTGGAAATATCGATTTATAAAGATATTATCCGCTTTGTGCGCGCCGCCGCGGATGCCGCGTCAATCAGCCGCGCCCGCCTTCGCGCGCGGTTGTATGAGCATTTGCATCCGTTGCGCAGGTTCCACTGTCCCCAACAACAACTAATAATCAAGTTCTTCATTGTCATGGACAGGAATCCTGTTGTAGCCTTCTATCTTTTGTATTTCACCGAATTGCCAGGTTGCAATAATATTACTTCAGAGAGTAAACTAAGAAATTCTATGCCCTAGAATCTAAGCCCAAAAATGTATAAACATGCAAGGTTAACAGTGCAGTGTAAGTGTAGCACGAGTGCGGGGGCGGTGCGCGGCCAAGCGTGCGCCCCCGCGCTGCGCTGATTGCAATCTGTCGTGCGCGTGCGCTGCCCGGGCGTCAGGTGCGTCGGGTAGTGATAATGTACGACCACACAACATCCGAAAACACAAGCATGTTTGTATTATGACCTCGCTTTTTACTTCAATATTGTCAAAAGAGAGTAGCGCGTCGTACTTGTACTCCTTACATCGTTTTGGTCTACAAACTTATTTAATACCTTATAGTATTATATTGCTATTACAATAGGGACTCGTGAAGACAAATTAGATATACCCGTATGAAACCAAGCTCGAGGGGTTTACTGCACTATAATAGCCACTGAGGAGTTCTACCAGCTAACTTCAAGCTCCTCCATTAGATGCCCTCATATACCACATTACTATATTGTCACAATATGTCCTTGATAGATGTGTAAAGTTTTAATCGAATCAAACGTCCCAAAGTACCTAAGTGACAATCACTTTGAAGAACAATCACAAGAACAAGGTGAAGTGGGTGAAGCTAATGTAAGCGAAATTTCTAATTTATTGTAGAAATTTTAGAAAGCATCCAGAAAACGTACGTATCTGTTATCGTTATCATACGCGTACATAATTATACACAGTTAGTGGAGATCGATATCTGGCGCGCGTTGTTTCTTATGCGATGTAAAAACAGTTCGTGTACTCGTATGTAGTACGTTCTGAAACGCCGTGCACAGTGACATTTATTTTCAGGTGGTTTTTGTGACTGATACATATGTATAGAGAGAGGGTATAGACAGACAGTCAGGAGATCATCACAGCGTCACGCAGCCTCTGGTGGGCTATACATATCTATAGAAGTCATTTTTTCTAGTTTTTCTAGTTATTATCCAACTTCAGTGGCTTGATCGATCGAGGCGCTTGAGTCTTAGCCGAAATAAAGTTTTGAATTTTGATAAACAATCTCTATTACAATATATAAAAATAAACATAATTGTTGTAGATTGAGCCTACTGATTTGCTTGTTTGCATGGGCGGTTCATTTTCTATATTTTTTCCGTTCCTCATTGAAAATAAATTAAATATATAAAAAGCGTAAATTAAGTATAAAGCATTTATATTTATGTTAGTAGTAGTAGCTTAACACTCGCGGGCGTTTGCTCTATAGGTACAATCATATCTCCTTATCTTAACGAGGGCATTGAGCCCGCGATTTGTCATGAGTTAATCGAATGTCCTCACAAAAAATTTAAAAACAATGTAACTGTTTGTTGAGTAGTAAACTAGTATTTTTGATATAAGAAATATCTATTTCTAATAAGCAAACTCAATAAGAGTATAACTTTGTAGGTATACAATTTATGTCAGAAACTAATACAAAACAAATTTTAATGGTTTGTTCTTATTAGTATTTCATAAGTTGTATATTGCAATTTGCAACACATCGATTGATACTAGGTAAAACAATTAGGTATAGTTTAAACTGAAATCGGTTTTAAAATGGTCAAGCGAGATAATCGATATGATGCAAATAAGTATGTATGTAGGTACGTACTGTATTTGCGTATGAGATGAAAGGGTCCGTGGAGGTTCACGTGCGTGCGTTGCGTTGATGTGCACCCGTACCTACACTCTTTATTCCCTGTAAAGTCCCCAACCCATATGCACACTTACAATCTCATTTATTATTTAATTAGTTTAAAATAATTGCCAACTTTTTTATTTATTTATTATATTCTCTAAAACGTAAACAAGTTGAAAGAAAGTATCTAAAGTTGAAAGCTTCATTACCTATACAGTTACAGTTTACAAATTTCGCAATTCAACTTTTCAAATTGCGCATAAATCGTAATTAGTAATTATGTACGTATCTTTGATAGGAAAACCTTCTACTGGATAGGTACCTCGTGTTTTATTTGAAAGGGACGACTACTTTAATTTAAATTTACTTTCGCAATTCTATGCATTTTTTAATTACTTTATTCATAACTTATACCAATAATAAGTACCTTCAATTTACAGTTTCGTGATTATTCCAATAAGTTGAGTGCGGCAGTGCGGTCGAAGTTATGTTTTATTTGTATTCCAATACAATTTCTCATATTGGTTTAAAAGGCTTAAACCGGTGCGTTAGAAGGAAGAATGTTCGTAGTTGAATTAGAAGCATTATCTGACGAGCGGCGCGGGCGCAGCTAGCCACGTGTTTGTTTGTTTATCACAGTCACTACCTTTAATTAGCTGTCGCGACTAGTGACGGCGCCGGTCGTCGCTCGCTCCCTGTAATTACTACTACTCTACACATGCAACATTGTGTGCACATACAATTTTGATATGTGTTTTGAGCAGGGAACGTAGAGTCGATAATTGAATCGATCGTAAAGCTGGTAGTTTGGTCCGCCGGCGATGGAAAACGATTGTTTATGCGAAACAATGGGTCGGATTAGAGGCGGGCGGCGAGCCGGCGGCGAATCGATACCGACACGATGACGACTCACTTCCCGCTGAAATTTTAACGATCCAGCTAATGAATTTCAACCGGAGCCGGCCTGTGGATGGCGTGATTCTATTTCCAGTGCAGCTAATGATATTCGGCCAGTAAATGTCACACATCAATAAACAATCTATGATTTGCGGCTCAAAACAGAGCTCCGACATCGCTGTAATGTTTCTCGTACACGAAACCGTTATTAAAGCAAAGGTCAATTTATTACAGCACCTATTCGTTTTTTATATCTTTTTTACCTACTCGTAGCTCTTGAAACTTCATATATAAATACTATAATGTTTACTATGGGTAATCTATGAATTAAAAGTGAGAGAAAGACTGAGAGAGATTTTCACGGCCGTGCCTCTCCATAATGCGCTGTGTGCAGTATTACGAGTACCTTGGTATCTATAGGTAAGTATATTCAAGTAACAGCACAACCGATGTATTCATTGAATATTAAGATAACCGTATTTAAGCAACTGGGACCTTTCATTCCTTCACTAGGGTCTCTGTTAAGGGTTTTCTGTTAAGCCGGCAACCATAGTAAGGTTAGATTCCAATCCGATTCTTGTTACATCGCGCCTGGAGGTAATTTATTTATTTATTTCTAGTTAGAACGGCCGAGGGCTACCTTTCAATAAAAGCTCACTCACAATAACAGCTCATTAAATTGGAATACGCAAAAATTGCATCATAAAATGCATTACTACTTATCACGCAAGTACAGGTATGAAAAACAGTAAAAAAATCCCGTTAAAATAGTTCTAATTAGGTTCAAGTAGAACGTAACTTATAAGATATCATTTACTTACAATCATCCAACCAAATGTACCTAAACATATTAAGAATAAAATGAATATTATTGAATAAATCGAATCTTTAGATTTAATCTAGACAGAATCTTTAAGGATAGCGAGCACTATTACCTAATATTCTGATTTTTGGTATTTCGCCTTTCTAGCCCCAATAAAATTATAAAGTCTAATAAAGGTAATAATACATAATTACAGGTAATTTAATAGATATGAACGAGAAATTGTAAGGTGCGTGCTAGGTTTGTAGTGCAATAAGCAGTCCCAAGGTCACGCGGAATGCCTTGGATGTTGTGGGCTAATGAAAGTAAGGTATCGCGTGTGTCCACTGCACTGTCGGCCGGCGCTCACGCACGGAGTGTGGCGGATGATGGGCCGAATTGCGCGACATGTAATATCCGCCGGCCAGCGGCGTGGGACCTCCTCTGACCTTTTAATATTCATATGAGAATTACACTATGATGTGTTATTACCATGATTATAGCCTACTGGGTTTACGATCATGTCATTGTGTTCTTACGATATTACCTACTGACTAACTACGGTAGCTACGTCCTGTATGAGATTTAGGATCAAATGCTGGAAATATAATTATTTAAAAATCCAAAATAATATAAAATAATAATATAAGATAAAATAATTGCAAAGCAATTATTTTATCTTACGAGAACGCAGAACTGAGATAACTTTAAGCACGTGAAGATCACGCGATGTGCTATTGAACTATGGATACGAAATTAAACTAGATTAAACTGAGGCGATCCTAGATGTTAGACGGTATGCAAGTCGTCGGTAAAATATGAGTATTGTATGCGAGTGGGTAATTATCTATCGGAGAACACAGGCACCGACGCAAAAGAACAATAAATACGGCTCGTGATTAATTAATTAGGCGGCGAGCGGCGACCGCCCGCGGCCCGCGACCGCCCCGGGCGGCCTGCGGCCCGGGACTGCCAAGCGAAATTGAATCATTTCTCATTTATTTGCGTTTTAAACTTTAATAGCTTTGCATGCACTATGTAAATTTGTGTCAGGATGCTGAGATTCCCCGTGGGTAACTGCGGGAGCATTTATTCCACAATACTGTATGCGGAAGCCTGCACTGAAAGCTGATTCATAAAATAAAATCTCAGCGACATTTGCTAATACGTTGTGCCTGATAGTATTAGCAGTACCTACAGATTAAAGACAAGACGTACGATACATTCGTCCCGGATTTTTCGGGTAGTATCGATTGGGGACAACAAAAACAACAAAAACTCCAACCAATTTTTGATAGACCAAAATTGGTGGCAAGTCGGTAGACATTGTTTGTAATTTGCGTGATGTGTAGCGACCTAGCGGCATAGATAATGAGTGGGCGCCGCAGTCGTTCCCACGACTCGCGGCGCGGCGCGGCTCGGCGGCGGCGGCTTGCGGCGGCATTAAATCTCATGACGGACAAATCACACTGCTCCCGCGCCGCGGCCCGGACCATCCCATGACTCTAACTGTCTGCTGGACGACTGCGACTAGCGGTTCCGCAGCTGTCGTGACGGTGGACGGTGGCGACGGTGACGTACCCTTTAATTTCAATGTTTACTTATAATTGAGCTACAAGAACTGCGTGCAAGAAATTTGGGTAGATAAAAACACTGAATAAGTTCTTCTTGATTAATAACGCTTAAGGTTATGTGAGTGCAAGCATAGGTAGGTACAAGTATTAGATGCGAGATTTCCTACTTCTTATGTGTTGACATATTTACATGAAGTAGAGAATAATCAATGTAATGCAACCACTGCAATGCATAACTACAAACATGGCGTGCTACGATAAGATATTATTTTTCATTTCTATTTCCAGCAAGATTAAACGATCGGGATGGGACTTCTGAGCGGCAGTTGATAAAAAAACGTTGTTGGAAAATATTCGCATAGAATATTTGTATGCGGCGGTTAGAAAGTGAAATCGTGTGTCAAACGCCGGCGCGGCACCAAAATAGCCAGTTGATTGGGTTTTTACGGGTGGACGGCGACTCCCGCTAGGAATGCGGGTCGCAATTTAAAATTCAGATAAGCGGAATAAACGCTCCCCCGAGCGCCCGCGCGCCGACCGCTCTAGCCGCGCCTCTAGCCGCCGCCGTCACTGCACAGTGCCGGGAGCCGAACGACCCACCCGTCCACTGGCGCGAGGACTTCTACTTCATATAAATCGATCTCAGGTCGACATAACATTGGAGTCCATTTCACTTATCTGGTTAGGGTAACTGGTGAAATATTTTAGAACCTTAGGGACACTTTTCATACTCACTTATTTGTTCCACAAAAAAAAATTAACTTAACATAAACAAACTTTAACATTATTTTGAATATATACCTACAGATACGTACTGGTCGCATTAAGTGGCCGGGTCTGATCCCGGACTGAAGCTGGGCTTTCGAAGGGACAAGGTCGCTCCCAGTTAATTTTATCTGACGGATAATTCCATTTACATATCATTTGAAGCTGAAAGGGGAAAGGCCACCTGAATTGAAATGACCTTTCGCAATACAAGGGCTTGCGTTAACTGGATTTTCACTATTCTTATGTACTCGTACTTACCTATTTAATTTATACCTATGTTGTACATACCTAGTGTACTTATCAAAAAGTTGTTTAATTGCTTAGTCCTAGCCTAGGACTCCTGGGTGACGGAGGTCATTTTTTTGGGTTTAAATCATAATCAGTTAGACTTAGCTGCATTGCTTCACTAAAAATTATGTCATCGTTATTTAATTTATCAGTGCATAATATAATATGAATAATATGGACACAACAGGTACCTATATGACCTATATCACGTGTGAGAGGCGTTGCTTATCTCGAGTCACCGACGTTAAAAGACCAATATTGCTACAATACACATCAAGTGGGAAAAGAATAAATTAACATCGACGTTCAATAGGTATTGTAGAGTGCATTATGGTGAGGTGGTGAGGTGTCGCGTATGAGGCGGCAGAGCCGGCTGCGGCGAGTCGGCGACCAATCACGAGGCGGGCTGTCACCACCATTGCATACCTAACGGTGAATATTACGTATACCTACACATCTGATGACATCATAATTTAGGAGCCCTGCTGTGCGATAGGATATGCGAATGAAGAGTTATTAGCAGTAGACATCAGTCAACTGTTATATGAAATAGATATTCGTATTAGTCGTACTCGTAACAAATCCTTAAATTAAATTAAATCTAAATTCAACATTTAAATTTCTGGCCCGCCGGGAATCGAACCCTTCGAATGGTGGACTCGCGTGGTAACCACTACACCAAACGGGTCGTCTTTGCCTTTACACTATTGTCTTTGCATTACAATATTGTCGTTGACTTTACACTTATGTTGAAAATGTGAATAGGAATGTTCAAATGTAAGGTTTTTAATGTTTTATTGTCAATCACGGCACGGCGGTTCTGCAAAAAATGTGTTCATTCAAACATAAATAATGTAATTTTTGATACAATATCTTAAATTTTACAAGATTTTAAAACGAAATGTATGCAATGCGAACAAACACTGTTAAGTCGAGCCCTTTGTATTAATGTAATGAAGCCACAAGGAGGGTAAATGTCAGGCTTCAAGTTTCCGATAAAAGTTTAGCTCGGAGTAACGGTTCCGTCGGAAATGTCAGCAGGTACCTGTTGTCCTCAAGGGTGACTCACATCGCACCGTGCACGAACGGACTGTAACGGTTGCAACAGACAACTTTTCAACTTTTCAATGATGATGAAGGGGGGGGGGGGGGAGAGGACCGGAACTATAGAGGTCTGACCAGTATTGGTTTAGGTAATGTACCTAAGATGTAATTGTAACATGTAGTCAATAAGTAAGGTAAACTTACACTATTTACGATAAGAAAAACTAATTGAATTTGTGAGTTTAATTGTCATCAAGTCCTGTCTCAAAATGACACCACGAAACTATGTCTTAATAATTTTATTATCATAACCACCTACACCTATCTACGGGTATGTATTATACCGTGTACGCACACGGTAATGTACGTTACGTAAATATAACAATGCTAGCTTTTCACAGGCGACACATATAGGGCGTAAATGTCTAAGTCTTCCTTTACGCAGTAGATACCGTTGTTCGGTTATATTTATCGCATTAAATTACACGGGCGATTAACAGCAAGTGCGGTG
>DWAV01001719.1:0-12803 GCA_018231305.1 Noctuana lactifera | reverse complement strand
CCCCCTCCCCCCCCCCCCTATCCCCTCCGCCACCACTACCTGGCAGGAAGTACCAGTCGCGCCAAGTGTTGTCTACATTCGATACTTTTGTCCTTAAACCAGCGGTTATCGGTCAGCATTCGTCCTCTATTCTCTTATGTAAAGTGGCATGATAAGTTACTGCTAAAGATTTGCATCGATAAGCTAAAATCTAGCTAGATCAATCGCTTGGAGATGTCTCATCACAATTACATATTCATTTCGCATTTTTCGTAAAATATTTAAATTGACTTTCTCTTTGAAGTCACAGTTAATTAGAGGGTCGATAACCTAATTTTTTTTAAAAATATTACTTGCTCTAGTGTCAAGCCAATCAGCATATGCGAGCATAAAACCGCGCAACTAGAGTAATGGAGTCACAGTTATGATAATAATTATGTACAAATGCAAATGAACAGACTGCACTAATGTCCTTTTAAATATTGTAATTGATTCAGATGGTATCAATAGGTGGCACGTCGCTCAAGATAAGCTATGGAGTGCTAATATTTTACTATAAAAGTAAGTCAGAGTTGTTTTGCTATCGTGATAACGTTTACGCGCCATTATTTTATCTGATTTTTTATTTACGTCGCGACGGAATAAGTGCGACAGGTGAGATAAATAGTTTTTTAAATTATTATTTTTCACTTAACTTTTATATACTTAGGTAGTACAGGTTCTGAATGATAAGTTTTATATTTTTGATTTTGAAATTACTAAAAAATACCTAACAATTCTTTTACAAGTTGAAAAACTGACTATAATTTACCAATAACTTTTTGAAAAGCAAATAATAATTTATGTTAAAGATATAACAAGTAACTCCTGAAATCTAATTGACTTCTCTAAACAATAAAATTGCTATATGCACTTATTAGGCGTCAACGTACTCGTACTTCGTAGTAAGACATTTTTAATAATCCTTTAAGATTAATTTCATAAAAATAATAAAATTCCTTCCCTGCAATCGTCTGAAACCCATTCTGGGATTTTCGGTTACCGTTTAGAAAGTATTGTAGGTACCTACATTATAAGGTAGTAATACCTCCTTCAATAAACGGTTTTGATCAACATACCATCGCGACATCGAGGACAAGGATACGCTCTAGAAACAAAATTAGAATGCTACAATTACAAATTTTATTTAAATGTGTGTTACTCTTCAACGTAAGTACATGAAGTGTTAAAAATAAAAACACTAAGACTTGCTGCCTGGATCTTTTTAAAATAGAAGTTATTCTTCTTTAAAACACTTAAAGTAATCAAGGTCAGTAGGTACACAGATCATGATGGAAGGTAACGGAGCTGCGTGTGCGGGAGGCGGCGCTGCCGGGGCCACCATAGCCGCCGCGCTGCAGTTCTTCGCGGCCTCCCAGTGCCTGCTGAAGGAGCCCTGGCCGCCACAAGCATCAGTCACAAGTAACAAGCTTTTCATTCTTTTTCAAACTGTTCTTTCACAAGCTACGGCATATAAAGGATTCGATTCTTTAAAAATTCGGATCCTAGGTATCATATTCCATAGAATTAGCATTTTTACTTAGTACGCTAAACTTATAATCATTGGCCATTATTGATTAAATATTTTGTGTAAAACAACAAAACTGTTTTTGCATAAGTTTTTTAAGTTACGTATGTTTGAGTTTAGTTGCTGATTGCTATTGTTAAGTCTTATGATAATAAAGAATCGTTTAAACCGTAAACCGAAATCTGTAACAAACGTCGTTGCAGATGGATCGACCTTCAACTACATCGTGGTGGGCGGCGGCACGGCCGGCGCGGTGCTGGCCGCGCGCCTCTCTGAGCTGCCCGATGCTTCGGTCCTAGTGATTGAAGCGGGAGGTGACCCTCCTCAGGAGAGCATTGTAAGTCACACCTTAACTGTTGGCGAATCAGTACTCGTACCTAATACTGAAACATAAAACGGTAGAGCTATCAAAGAAAGACGAATACAGAGCTCTAAAAGACTGAAATTAAATTGACTTCAATGTTTCCATCGACTAGTGTTCTATCAAAATTACACACACAGTAAATATTCAATATGTTTTACAGATTCCAGGCTTCAAAGATACCATGAAAGGCAGTCTTTACGATTGGAACTTTACGTCAGTTAACGATGATTTCTCCAGTCAGGCACTACAGGACGGTAGTCAACGACAGCCGCGGGGGAGGATGCTTGGCGGTAGCGGCTCCATCAATGATATGGTATACGCTAGAGGTCAGCCAGTAGATTACGAAGAATGGGCGGAAATAGTCGGAAATGAATGGAGTTGGGATCGTGTGCTACCATACTTTAAGAAAACCGAACATTTGACCGATGAAAGAATTATTAACGACCCAGAGTTAAGGGAACTCCACGGTCACAACGGGGCAATCGAAGTAACTGGCTTTAACGAATCTTCTCTCACAACTGATAAATTTCTGGAAGCTTTCAAAGAATTGGGGTTTGATATTGTAAAAGATATGACTTATTTTAAAGAAATAGGAGCAGGAAGATTTTCTCATACAATAAAAGACGGTAAACGCGACAGTTCTCTTACTGCGCTGTTAAACAAAGCCAGTAAGAGACACAATCTTTTTGTATTGAAAGACGCAATCGTTATTAAGATTATTATAGAGAATAATGTCACCAAAGGAGTAAAAGTTCTTTTAAATGATAATGAGTATCAATACTTTGCCAATAACGAAGTAGTCATTTCAGCAGGCACTTTTAACACTGCAAAACTATTACTGCTTTCTGGAATAGGACCCAAGGACCACTTAGAGAGTGTAGGAATAGAGCTTGTGAAAGATTTGCCCGTGGGTGATAACTTACATGACCACATTATGGTACTAACATACTTGGCAGCCGAAAATGGAACCTGTCATTCAGATCCAGCAATGTTATATATGGATACAGTAAAATATCTTTATGATAGAAGTGGAAGACTTTCGAGGACAACTGATTTAGGGGCATACATTTCTTTAAACAATGACACAAGAACCGTTCCCGACTTTGCTATCTATCCAACGTGTATGTCCCGCGGCAATGGTTTTTATAAAGCGTGTACGACAGTGTTAGGTATTGTCCCACACATTTGTGCTAAGCTGGAAGAAGAAAATGCGCACCGAGAACTTTTAACACTGGCTGTTGTGAATTTGAAACCAAAATCTCGAGGAGAGGTACGATTAAAGTCTTTAGATCCCATGGATGATCCATTGATTTACTCGGGCATGTTTAGAGATTCGGCTGACTTGGACGGCTTTCCTAATGCCATGAAAGTAGCGTGGTCTCTTGCGTATACTTCTTATTTTAAAGAGAAGAACGCTTACGTCGTTGATTTGCCTATTGAAGGTTGTGAGAAACTAGTCGATGATGAACTAATGAAATGTTGGGCTACGGCTATGGCGATGTCAGCGTGGCACGCGGTCGGGACCGCCGCAATGGGAACAGTCGTAGATTCGAAACTACGGGTAAAAGGTATACATAAATTAAGAGTGGCCGATGCCAGTGTTATGCCAAAAGTAATCCGAGGCAATACTAATGCTCCCGTGGTCATGATAGCCGAAAAGGCAGCAGATTTTATCAAAGACAGCTACCTGAAGTCAATGATATAGTTTTATGCCGAAATGTTTGAAGAAATATGGCGATGAAAGTAACTAACACCAAAATCGCTAGGATGATTATTAATGCCTGCTGTCAGCCAAGTGCAGTTATCAGATTTACTGATAAGTTTAGCGTAAAACCGTAAAGGAGGTAGAATCTCAAAAATTATAACAGTAGTAATGAACAAAAAATAAAAAGGTATCTACCTAAATAATAAAATTATAATGATATTTCAAAATAACGAAGATAATATAACTTTGTGATAACACGGAACATATGAAAATTACTATAAAATAGTTAGAAAAAGATTCAAATGAGAACTGTCTTGATGAATTAATTTTTGGATGTGCTAATTTAGCAAATGGGTAGTACTTGACAAGAAAATGGCCCAACTAAAAATTATACACATATACAAATTGAATGCAACGCATCATTCAATAATTGTTTTTAAATACAGGTGATAATAAATATGAAGAAATATTTGTTAAATTCTTGCCTACCCCTAAACTAAGACTACATAAGTAAGTCCCAAAATACTCATAATGGTAACCATGACTTTTATTACGAAAACATACTTTAGGATCCCTTCAGCGGTAGGGAGAACGACGTAGAAAGACCGACCATGTATGTAGGTGCCTATTCTAAACGTGTTAGCAATAACGTTATTCGGATGAAGGACATATTTAACTGAACGATCCCTAGGCATCTGACACCTATAATAGGATAGTGTCAACATCGCCGACACGATAATAGGGACGAGCTAATTATTCAACTTTCACTTGTAACCGATATTGTATGATTTAGTTTCACTCCTCGAAAGGACGGTTAACGTAATTCGACGTAATGTACGCGCAATACGCGATTTGATATGTGAGCTCTGTTATGATATGTCTGACATACAACACAGTATGTTTAATGTATCCGCATCATTGATTTTTAAATACATAGTTATGTTAGTTTAGATTTACTAAGCAAATCTTCTATTATTCTGTGTTTTTGCATCGCATCTCCGTACTATTTACGCGAAAATTGTGGGACAAAAAATCGTTATTACTATCACAAATACTTGATGGGCCTTTCACTGAAAGTTGCAAGTTATTGCTGTCCTACGAACATTTTTAAATGACTTGAGCCAATTACACTAAATCAGCCAATCAATTTAATAAATAAATTATTGTTCGTAGCTGCTGTCCTCATAAATATTTATTTATTTGATGAAGTTTATTTAAGATTGCTTCAGTGCTGTCGAAATGATTAAATATTTCTTTCTTTCTTTCAATCCCACGTGTCGCGTTCACGTATAAATGATGTTGGTTGTTCCTAAACTTGTTCACTGATGCAAATAATATAGGTACAATTCCGGCAGGTGTGCTGAACCCGCTTCCCTGTCTCAAGTTCCCACTTCCGGTTTCGTCCGAGCTCAAGAGGGTCGAACCTCGAAAATAACCGTCCGTTATTTCGTGCCTCAAAAAAATAATAATGTATAGTTAGGTACAGTATCCAGTTACTGATCTCTCTATCGGTTTTCTGTGGTTTACCACAAAATATTTTGACAGCCGGTAGATCGACTTCGATGTGGATATGTGGCCATGGTGGGGTGCATTCATATATACTCGTACAAATACAAAAGTGTGTCTAAAATTTTGAAATAACAATCTCAAGTACATAAAATTGTTTAATGGAAGGTTTGTTCAAATAATTTGATAAATTAATAACGTTTCACACTCACAGCCCCACACTAGGATTCCCTGTGTCGTGGGAACCATGAACACATACAAAGGCAATTACACAAACGCCCAGACTGGGAACTGAAACCTAAATTCAACATTCCACCGGGGATCGAATCCAGGACCCTTCGAATAGTCATCCGGTAACCAATACACTACAGGAATCGTCAAAGGCCCATACGCTGTGTACGGGTATAAGCTAAGCATATAGTATTATGTACTCAAATTCAAGTTTGATATCAACCTAATTTCTTAAAATTTTCTCCACATACATCCCAGAGATTAAATAAGCAAAACACATGACAGGCTCGAACAGCATCGATCATCGGACGCATCGGAGATAGCGCGCGCTTTCACCTGTCGCGCGAGATGCCACCGCCGCCGCCGCCGCCGCAATCCGCCGGTTGCGCACGCGCAGTGCGCACACTACGCACACCAGCCACGCGTAATTTCCACCTGCGTCGCGCCGTCCGCCCCGCCCGCGCCCGTGACAGCCGACTTATGAATGGAGAACTGGTTCCAGGATTGTGCAGAAGTCGGTACAACTGCGATAATGAAACGTAGCTTACTATAATTGTAGAATTGTATGGATCGAAAAAATAAATCGTAAATGTGGCGCTCAAAGTAAGGTGCTCACAATATCATTCTATAATGATAAGATTGTCATTATCATTAATGATACCTTGTGTAGACTACATAAGTAAAAAAATATTCCGAGTTTATATAAATTCATTAATGAAACGGATTCTATAAAAACTGTGTAGCACTGAAAACAATAATATGTGGGTAGTTACAAAACAATGTAGCATGCAATATTTTGGACGTTCGAGATCTGTCAGTAGATGAGATGACATCTCTATTATCAATACAGTTATGATAACAAGATGAGACGCAAAAACCCCATGACATAGGAAATCGAAGTCCAATAGAACGCCGATAATGGTCGGCAAAAACAAACGTGGGCCACCACTTTCACCGCGAGCGTCGGGCGCGCGTCGGCTCGGGCTCCGCAGAGTGCGCAGTCTGTCCGCAAGCCGCGCACCGAGCGCCCGCACCACGTGATGCGCCGCGAACGCCATGACCGACGAACTGGAGCGCTCCTCCACGGAAAACGTCACCGTCCTCACCAACTTCCCCACGGTCTCCAGCTTCAAGTCGGAGGACTCCACCGAGCAGCTCATATGCAAAACCCCGCAGAAGCCGACGAGCTCGAAGAAGGAACGCAGTGTTAGCTCCAAGAGCGCCGAGGCCGGCAGCGATGACAGCAGCGGGAGGAAGAGGCTCGTGGTGTTGTTGGGCCTCGCCCAGGTGGTGCTGGGCGCGTTGTTAGTGGGTGCCGGAGCCCTGGCCGTGGTGAAGGGGGCCGCGTTGTCCAGGGTCGGGGCTGGGCTGTGGGCCGGCTGTGTGGCGGTGGTGGCGGGGGTGGTCGGGGTGCTGGCCGGCATTAACGACTGCTATGGATTGAATGGAGTGTCCAGTGGGTGAGTTCATGCTTTATTTATTTACGTTTTATATACTTTTTATTTTATATTCGATGTCCGTATTGTCATACAAAAACTATCAGTTAACGTACCTACATTAGTGTCGATAAAACCATACAAATTGTTGAAAAATGTGCTAAAATTTTAGATTTTCCATATAGGTAGGTTATTAAGGCATGTTATGTTATTTACGAATTGCTTTATCTGCGTAGCGAATCGATGATCACTACCTTACGAGTAGGTATGTATATGTAGATACCTAATATGTTAACATTTTTGTCCGTTTGCAAACCCACTGTTCGTATTATACTGCAAACGCCATTAACTTTTATTTATAATTATTATGTTATCTAAACAAATGCGTGGTATTTATAAATTATAATAAAATGATGATGTCCGCTTAATTATTTTCGAAAGTCGGTAAATATTTAGTTCTAGATATCTACTTTCACGCTTTTCGTCTTCCAGAGCTCACGGATACTTTCATCAAATGATTTAATTATGAGTTTAATAACAAATTGTCAGGTCACTTGCTATGAGATTAAAATAAATAATAATTTATTTAAAGAATGCGATTCAGAGTCGAAGTTTCCTTTACTTAATTTTCGCATTGTGTAGGTACTTACCTATATTCATAATTTATTAATTTAAATTATACATATTATTATGTACATGTACATCCTATTACTTCTAAATATCTACTATACATGTATTGTTTTAATTAATGTCTAGGTACCTTCAGTAAATAAAGATTTGTGTCATTAACATTGTAATGGACTTATATGTAGGTAAAAATGTTTTGAGAGTAGTTTAAAGCAGAGAAATGTAGAGTACGTAAAATAAATGTAGAGAAAAGAAAAGGGTAAGAACAACACGACGTTCCTTAATTTTGATTTGATAATTTTGTTGAATATGACGTTTCATTGAATAAGACGTTTTTGCTGAATTCATTGACGTTATGTACGACGTGACGAAAAAAAATTAGCTAAAAACATTTATTGTTTTAACTAATTACAGAATATAGGTAGGAATTTACTTCATAACCAACAACCACTCATTATGATTTATCTACAAAACCTAGGAGCCATAGAGTAAGCCTAGGAACATAGGACCTTCGGGGATCAGTGCAACGAATAAATTGATAGGTTTTTTATCCGCGCGGGCGGCGGAGCGTGGTGTTCCGGTGCATGCATGGTGCATGCTGCGATGCAACCGAGATGCGCACGTTGCGCACGCGATGGTCCGCTCCGCCACTGTGCACTGGATAGCGGGACCAGACGGAAACACACAATATTAGCTTTATCATAGTTATTAAACCATTTTCTACTTTAATATCAGTAGGATAGTGTTTGTTTCACATTAGCACGATTTTCGCGATTTCATATTAGCCTTTATGCACTTTTAAATATTCCTTTTGAATCTTTCGTTGTTTATAATAATATAGTAGGTACCTATATTAAGTAGGTAAATTAAATAGACTATTTTAGCTTACATCGGCAACATATTTAAATAGTAGGTATGATTATGTTAATGCACCTAGGTGATTTAACTTAAGTGAATTAATTTTTATTAAACAGTCAATTCATTCGTTATATAGGTAAACCTACTTAGGTTTCTCTAATAGCCAATATGGATAATATTATCCTAAATAAATGAATTATTATTATATATCTATTTAAAAACAGCCTTTAATATGAAGACCTCTAACCTTTGAAGCTATCGAGGGCAAAGACAGTTGCCTTACATTTTTCGTCTGACCGCATCCACACCGTTATGGCCGAAACCTAAACCACATATAAATTAAACTCCGTTGACACGTTAAAATCACATAGTATCCGTAACCGCTAGCACCTAACACTAAGCGCAAGGTGCATACAGTACGACTGCGACTTGCACGTACGCGGTGATGTGGAAAATGTTTTTACTACGGCAAACGGGTGTTCGACGATTCGTTTCGTGCACTGCGCACTGGCTTCAGCGAATCTCGTGCAGTTCCGCTGGGAAACGCATCATCGGCCATCGCCTATTGAGAATATTGTGATTCTGTTTGTGTTTGTAAAGTAAAAGTTCATTCACTTCACACCACATTTGACGTGTGGAGGAGTTTGCTTTTATCGAAGGCGCAACTGCTAAGACTGAATTTTCTTGTACTAAATGTTAAAAACTATTAAAAGTATCAGCACTTGGCTGTAAAGTAAAAATAGCAAAGTGCACAAATTATTAGTAAGTGGATCAATCAATAGTACCTAATTATAATTAGCATTTCTTGCCATAAACTGCAAATGGTAAGATATCTTTTTTTTTGTATATAAACAAATACATTTTATTATTTTCCTAATAGAAATAAAGATGATACAAAAATGTCTAAAGAAAGGATCGAAACAGTTCTTCACGATAAGGAAAGTTTATATAATCAGTCTCTGAAAAATAATGTCAGGGTAGAGTCACCGCTGATCATAGTGGTCATGGGCTTGAGCCGTCGCTGCTGGGTACAGCAACCAAGATCCTTGGGATGGCAAAATAGTTCTTTAACCACGACACCACGGATCTTCAAAATACACCTCCATAGTGGGAATTGGAGTGGAATTAAACTAGTTTATATTTTTAAACTTAAATAAGGGGGAGGTTTTATGTTTGGCTGTAGGTAGGTTTTTTTTTACTAGTAGAGTCGGATGGGCAGTCGTTTTCCACGATTGCGCAGCAGCGGCGCGGCGGCGCAGCGCGCATCGGTTCCGACCGGCGCGCCTGCTTAATTACCCAGTAACGTCCACCATGTACTCGTTTCACAATAGTTTCTACTCTTCTGTGAAATACTAGAGAACAATATTCATAAACAATATCAATTGAAGCAATTCTTCAAAATCTTCTTTCCTTTAATTTAATTTGTATCACGATTTATATCTTAAATTAGTATTTTGCAGACTAAGTAGGTATATTTTACACTCTTTGTAAGCGAATAACTATTTCTAACTCTTATTATAATCAAGACAAATAGGAAGAGTGTTAGTCTAGTATAAATAAAACTGCTTAACTGATGTGTAATTTTTGGGAATGTTCGACTAGTTTTAAACCAATACGAGGTCCTTTCTCATGAGCTCCCATCAGTTTCCGTCGCGCCTTGACGACTTCATTGAGAAATAGAATAGGTAGTAGATAGTAGATAATAAATAAATAAGCAGAATCATTTAGCTTTCAGCAGTTATCGTATCACTTCCAATGTTCACGCCGTCTCGCGACGCCACGGCATGGTGTACAAAAGCTTAAGATGATATCAAGCGAAAGGTCTTATTACAAGCGTTAACATCTTATCAACGATGTAATTTGTAGATAGTGTGATCAGCTTTCACTCGTGTTAATGAACACGAAGGCACCATTACCGTAGTGCTGGCGGGTACTTCCCACTCGTGGTTGGAGAAAAACGTGTGTTTCGAACACTGTGAGGGGGGACTTTCTTAAACGGGCGTTAGATGGATCTAGAGTTTAATAGATGCTTATAGATTTGCATTGTTGGTACAGTGTGAGGATTTTTGAACCTTTATGTGCCTAACATTGTCGGGCCTTAAATAGATAAAAGAGACCGTGTACAAACGTGGAATACTTAAGTATTGTATTAGTAACATAATATACTATGTCAGGTGGTTATCAAACTAGATTGTTTACGGAATAATTTTGCATAATGAATATTTAAGACGTCAGGGATGAACATTTTCTGTGGTGGTGTATAGTCCTCTTCTAGTTAATGGTACTCGAAAAGGTACTCGAGATGTTGGTACTCGAAAAGTGTTCGAATATTTAAATCATATTGTCGTGTCTCCATATTATTATTTGAACTTAAATTTTCATATACCTACTATATCTCCTACAATACGCTGTGCCTAACGTTCTTTTGGGTTCTATTACTTTAGTAAAAACTGTGGTAAATTGCAATCAATAGACAGACGCGCAATCATACGTCCGCAATCGCACTTTGAAAATTACATTTCTTGGCGTTTCTGTGTTTACATTTTGGACATCTAATTATGAATTAGACTAAACTTAAAGGTATTAAACTAAGGTTAGTAAAAATGGATGTCCCTCCCCAGGAGTCCGCTGCTGACCGCGTTCCTGGCGCTGTCGCTGCTGTGCCTGGCGTGCGGCAACAGCGCGGCCGTGCTCGCCGCCACCGGCCTGCAGCGCGACGCCCTGCGCCAGCCATCCCTGCAGACCACCTTCGAGGTATGCCTACATTTCGCACTTTATATTTATTTCCATATTATTTCCATAAATAGTAATTAAGATCACAGCCTTTTCATGTAGTGGGAACTAACTCGAAAGAAATTTGATTTTGTCGGAAGAAAGTTTGTAAAGATATCTGGTGTTGGTCTTAATTAATTTAAAAACTGTAGAGACTTAATACAGAAGACTTTTATTAAGAGAGAACAAGTATTTAGTGAACCTACAGTCGGACTCAGTTTGGTTCACCTAATTCTGTTAAAATTATTCTATTTTCAATTATTTTCTACACTTTCAATGGTATCTAAATAAATTTTGTACAGAAGTGGTCTGTATAGCTAGTCTGTAAGTCTGCCAAATGGCAAACCGGACCATATATTTTAGTTTTCTAGTAACATTATGTACAAATAGACAAAAGTAACCTTTTATGGTGACCCTCTAGATGCAAGACAAATATTGTAGTATTGACGAGTTGATGCAAGTTTGATGCAAGTGGACTCTCAGTCCACAGGCGATTCGCCACGCACCAGTTCTCGCGTTGAGCAAGTACTTAGCTACGAGTGGCCACTGCATTGCAAAGCAAGTGTTCATGAAGACAGTTGGAAATGTTACGGTTTTCGTATAAATTGCTTATGAACAAACGAGTGTACGATTTGTCGATGTGGTGACGAAATATTTACGACTATGAACACATAAGTAGGTACTTAATGAACTGCGGTGAAGGATGGGAATTACCGATTTAAAGTCACTATGGTCTCAAACTTTAGAATCTAAAGTTTAGACAACGGCCACTCACTTATCTATAGACCATCTTCTACAAATTATCTTTGAACTTTTCTTGAAAAAAGCGTAGTATAAATGAAATTTCCCTTTCTTGAAGAAGTATTCGAAGTCAGCACCAGAAATACTGGATTGCACACTGACCATATCAAAAGTACTCGTATTTAAACTGTTTAATGGGTAAAGCAGAATAGTGACTGTTTCAATCAGTAGTTCAGGGACAAAATAAGGAGGGACTTCAAATTTTGTGTGTGTGTTGAGTGGAATGCTGAACCCATGGATATCTCTGGTATTTCTGTCAACCACCGTATTCCCGTATTCTTGTTCAAACTACATGCCAGTTACTCTTTACAGTACCTAATCTTAAATTATACATTACCGGACATTGATACCAATTAGCTGCCAATTACATACGACACATAATGGAGGTATATTACTATTGCTAGTAGTGTAACGTACATGAGTGAGTTGGTGAAGAAACACGGACGCGTTCCGGCTCGGTGCAAGGCTTTCTATATCGGTAACCAGTTATTAGTGACGAAATTGTACCTAATTTATTTACTTATCTATATATGCTTACTAGGAGGCCTTCACCTCATATGAGGGGTTCTTGCAATAGGATTTTAATTTTTTTTTAATTGTTTTTTTCAAAAACTATGCAATAATTTGAAAAAAATTAGTATTTTTAATTTATTTTGTTAAAGCAGGCAAATTGTTTTATTGATTATTATTTATTTTAAATAGTAATAATGAAACAATACTATATCATTATATAAATTTTAGACTTAATTTGACTAAATTTTAAACTATGATCTATTTTATTCTTTATAATAAATTATTATGTTGTCTGTCATGCAAGAAATGGTTTTTTATTAATATTATATAGCTACTTACTAACTTTGTGCTAAGTTAACTTTTTACGTTCTCACAGTTTTGGTGTAGATGGTTTTGAGAAGATGCTGCAAGCATTTTCACAATGTAGTAATTTCAGTGCGGTCG
>DWAV01001718.1:0-12804 GCA_018231305.1 Noctuana lactifera | reverse complement strand
CGACTATGAACGAATACAGATGTCGGTGAAATCGGAGTCGATAATGTTGGTGCGTAAGCCACCACCCGGTTCTGCATTATTAAAAAAAAATGCAGAAACGTTTCCGAGTCTTTTTACGAGACATAAATATCTATTATAAATATTGTTAAAGAATAATTTAAGAAGTCCGCAAAATGCATCAGTAATTTTGATCTTCTACAATAGTAAGGTTGTTACTGAGTAGTTACTAGTCTTGGACGTATAAATATACTAAAAAACTTAGATTCACAGTACCAAACAAATGTTATACCTATTTAAAGGTTTCCAAGGTATTCAAAGATTAAACAAATAACTACTTCCTAACTGATAAAACACAAAGTCGAACCTTAAAAACACACGATTTAAAGCACATTTAGTAAAATGAATGCAACATGCACTGTTTTGTCGAGGATGTTTTAGAACCCCTTAATTAGTAAATCTTGGTTTTTTGTATATCAATGACTAGACGTCACAAACACTGGAATATGCAATGTTATTAAATGGCTAGTTTATGAGTTACGTCCGCCGGCAGTAATAACGCAACTAATTACTTCGATCGCCAGAGTTTATTAAAGCTTGGCATTCGATATCGGATGAAGACAATATTATTTTATTATAATGAGCAGCGTTTTAGTATGGCGCGCGAGTTATTATATAAATTGTTAAAGCGTGATATTTTATTTAGTGTTTGCTGGAAGGGAATATTCAGTAAATATTTATGTTATACATGATTGTCTTTCAGCGCTGGCAGCTTGTTACCGCCCACTACAAAGCGTAAAGTAATCTTATCCAATTTTATAGATCACGTGTAAATCATGTTGTGTTGATCTATGCCGAAGCAAGTGAATAATGTAACATACATGAGGTGACATTATTAACATTTAAATAAAATTTATGGCTTCTATAAGGATAGATACTATACATATAAGTACATGTACTTATTAATCTTGGAACTGAATTTGTTTCCGCATTGAGATGCTTTTGCAATTTAAGTAAGACAAAGGAGCATTCAGTTCGTTATAAAGTATCTAATAATTATTGGCACAACTTTAAGTCCGGCTTCAATTCCATGTAAGTAGTTTTTGATCCGGCATCCACTATATGCAAGATGACTAAAAAATGCACAAGACAGTATGATAATCATCATCAACCAATCACATTGACACTAGTGGGCCACGAGTTTCCTACAAAAACGAGGAGGGTTTTGGCCATAGTCCACCACGCTGGCCAAGTAGGTACGCGTTGGCGGACATTATGATAACAATAACAAAATATAAATATTTTGTTAAATATCTATTAAGTAAGGATCCTTTCATCTTGGTATTATTCCTTATTGGTATTTATTCCTTGTGCTGCTGCAGCACTTCAGCAATCACTAACAATGTCTTACACGCGCGACTAGGTACTATATACCTACCTAGTGCTATTCACTCACATGTAACACTATCTAATTTTATACTCAAGGTAAATGTACGTATTGTAAAATCTATATAATATTCGGATATTTCAGTCAGGCATGAAGCTGCATATAGACTAGGATTTACCTACTATGCGCCCATGCATAAGACACTGAGATATCGTACGAATATCAGAATAGAATAAGCCGCAACAATTTCAAAGAATGTCTTACCTAAATGTTTACATTTCATTCTTGCAAGCTATAATTATTTATTGGGTATTCATCCTTTTGGATAATTGATTTGAATTTAATTTAGAAATTTGGATCGCGAAATTTTCATTCGTCTTTTGACTGCCTTTTTATAGCCCATGAGTACTATATTATTTTTATTAGCTAGCCATAGCATAGCTCTCCCTACAACTGGGGAGATGTGGACATGATAGGTCTAGAGTACTCTGGAGCATACTCCACGACGAGATACATTAAAAAAGCGGGGGGAAAACAAAATGGAACCTCCTCTTTTATCTGTAAAACTCAATTTTTATAGACTTTAAAAAGGAGGAGTTTATCTTTCGACTTTTGCTTAGTAACGAATAGTTATCTGAATAAATTGATTTTATTCATATTCATTCACTTAGCTTTTGTTTTTAGTATGTACTTATAATGAAAACGATACATGTAGGTACCTAATCGATGGATCGACTAAAAATTACTCAGATAAGCTGGATTCAAATCTGAATACAGAAGTCAGCTAGTGTGTCTAAGTAGGTAATTTTGAATAATGTGCTCTGTCAAAATATTTTAAATATGCACGAGGAAAGTAGTTTTTGCGTGATCTACGATTTAAAATACATCGTATTATTAACAATCTCACAACAAGATTATCTTTAAATTTCCTACAAATTTAATTGAACACTGACGCAAGTAAAACATTTCAAAACTAAATTCACTAGCTCCTGTCTAACTCGGGTTTATTTTTACTCCATCTTAACACTGATCTTGATATTATCAATCTCTTTAAAGTCGGTGTTGTAACTTTCGAAACTCGCTACTTCCTAAACATTAAACATCATTACTAAGAAAATAAATAGACGTTATTGTGACAAATTAATTCTACAAACGATAGCTCGCTCAGTTTGACTGATGTAGAAGCATAATTGCACATTTTTTCCGTGAATCCAGCGTTTATTGAATTTCTCTTATAAAGTCTTTGGAATTTCTATATGACATGTATCGACAGACTTAAAATATTTCAATTTATTTCTTTCACCGCCTTACACTGGACACTTACGCATTTAGGGAAGGGCTTCTAGAACTTATAAATAAAATAGTAGGTACCTATGAATGAAATGAATGAACATAATGAACATAATTTATTTATCATAGAAGGACGATCTTTGCAAATATTTCTTTCTTGCTAGAATCGTTTTAAAAAATACAATCGAATGACATTTCGCATGCAATCTGTCGTCCCGATCGCTTAACGCGCTGTGTCGCGCATCATGACAATTGACGGCGAACCACAATCCACAAACCGGCAAATTCACAAAAGGCTGCCGGAATTTTTCAGTGGCCGCATGCCAACGCTCTTCTTTCCAAATTAATTATTATTTTACGCACCTCTAAAGCATTCTATTATAACAACACTCATACACAGTGACCGCGACAGAGAGCTATTTTGGTCGCAACGAAAATTTACGACCGTTTGATTTGCCCTCTTTATCTTAGACAAAGCGAAACAAAACTCTTATGTCAATCTCGTTTACGGTTTTCTAAACGCTTTATGTTGTCGAGTTTCATCAAGAGTAACTAATAATACCTATTTTCTTTACCCGAACATTTATTTATTTGAACGAAATAAGATTTGGTGATCGTACCGGATTGAGGTGTTGGCTAATTATTATTTTCGAGCCCAAGGAATCTCATAAGAGAGCTGAGTGCTATTTTGGCACTGCCGGAAAACAAAGATTAAAATGTTAGAATTATAGCGATAGATAATTAAGATAAATCATGATAGATAGTTCTTTACTCATTTTAATGTCTGTTGTGGAGTAACTAAAGATTTACCCAATTATAATTATATCCCGTTTTTAGCCGTATCTCTTTAAACTAGGGAAGGCCAGATCCAAGAAAAACAATTAATGAATTAATGTTAAATGTAATCAAGTTATTAAAAGTTTACATAGGTATTTAATAAGTTGTATCTATTAGAAAAACATTTCAAGAAATTGGCGAAATAAGCGATTGCATCTTTGCTTACTCTTGTAAGCGTGTGTCCAGCTGTGGTACACTAATAGATTGATCATAAAACGCATTCGGATCAACGACTACATAAAATAGCAAAAAGATTCTCAATTTTATAGATCCTCTTTGTGTTACAAACAATATTCTTACTATTTAAATAAGCATTCAATCTAAATTTGTTCAAATCATACTTAGATTGAGACAAACCATCACTAATATTTATTAACAGGTATGTTTATTTTAATATAGCATGATTTATTTTGTACCGCATAAACTTAATACTCGTATTTCACGATGCTTCGTGGGCGCCTATAAAATTTAAAATGTGAGTTCCGCTGTTTCGCGTACAATGTTATGTTCTTATAAAAGTAGTTTTGAAATATTAATCTACCTTTTCCGGTTAGTTGATATTGGATATTAATATCAATCATGCTATTTAGATAAACAAATATATAATTTTGTAAAAACATATAGATATCTCATCACAGTCACTCATCCCATATGTTATCGACTCATTTTTCACTTCAAAAATAAATTTCATGTCTACTAAAACGTTGTCATTAAAAATTTTCATACACATTTTTACAAGCATTTATGAGGAACATACTGGAAGCTCTCATATTTGAGAAGAGACCATTCACTGCCCAGCAGTGGACTGTGAATGGTTGATAAAGATTATGATAATGAGCGTAATATAAGTACATTTTATTTACCTAACAAAATGCGTTTTAATACATATTATTATTATAAATGTAATAAATACTGTTATTATTCATGTAACTAAAATTATATTCAAGATGTAATAGAAAACTCCTTTTTCGCTTCAGCTGACGCTACAAATAAAAGCTTCAAATTTGAAACCTGTCGCATGGTCAACAGAGCGAACCTTTTGACTACTCGACGCTTTACATAAGCACCTTTATAATTGTGGAGCTTTGAGCTAAATACACTCAGAGATGTTGTTCTTTTAACCTACATTTCAGCAAAGCTTACTTTATTAAAGTTACTATGTACAATTTGGAATTGAATTTTATATGTAATGTCGTTTAGAATCTTATTGAGTATTGACTTATTCATAGAGGTCACACAGGTAATTTGAAATTATTAGATATAATATAATGAATGATAATAAATAAAATCTAACATAAACCAATAATCCTTAAACGAAACTCATTTTAAAACATTTAACTAGGTATCTATGCAACAACATGACGACAACCTTACATTTTTGCAAACATCCTAAAAATACATAGCTCAATCCAGATGGCATTGTAAGATTTGGGTATGAATTTCGTTAGTTGGTTTTAACGTAACCAAAAATAAATTTAATAAACATATATATAGAATACACAATCGATTAACGGTGAGATGAGCGAACTATGTGCGTGGGCCACTCTTGGCCTACCGCCAGGATTCACCTGCCGACCCTTGTACAACGATAGAATCGAAATATTATTTACAACTGTATCTACGGCGCTTATTGAGGAAGACGCTATTATGATAATGTAGTTTAAAATGAAGAAGATATTGTTGGATTGGCAACAAATTTATACATGTTCTCAGAGTACCTACACCTAAACTGAATAATGACTAATGCCTGTCGATAAGTGAATAATTGATTATTAGCAATACAAATAGCAATTCTACGTAGTCTCCAAAATGTCTTAAAACTGTTTTGATAACGAGAAGACGAGTAACAAGGAAGATTTCTTTACATATAAAATTGTAGGTATTGGTAAAAGAATGTGGGTATACCCAATCTATCAACAACATGAAGAAGTTGGGGGCGACTTCGTGATAAGTTTCACCTCCCATCGTGAAGATTAATAGTGATCTTGACAGACATGTCGTGTGCACTAGAGGAACGCGAAGTCTGCAGACGAACAATAGAACTTGGTTGCCAACGGCGGCGGATAGACGTGCCAAGCTCACACTCATATTTGTTGTCTGGTAATGTTTCCAAATAGATACAATGTGGACTGTTGCAGACCTTATTATCCACAACGAGCTTAAGAATATATGGTCAACATTCTCTAGAAATATTCAATTTAAAATTGATGCCAGCCCTGAATTTTGAATTTATAGTTTTTCAGTATGGTCAACTTTTTTCATACCTATACAAGAAGGCCTGACAATTAGATATTAAATTAAGAGCTGTCTGATAATAATGTAAGTGCAATGTTTAACTTTAAATAGAAATATGTACCTAGTTAAGAAATAGAAAAAGAATTAAATATGTACATAAATGAAAACTATGCCAGAACATGTTATTATTTCAGACCTACGCAATTATACAATTAAAAATCGTTTATATTGAGAAAGCATGGTAAATACTCTACATGCGCACTGACATACCAAATGCCAGCTAAATCGAAACAAGAGTTATAGAGTAGTGGACAGACTGACAGATGAAAGACTTGACTGATGAACAAACTGACAAACGTTGAAAACACACGGAAAAACAAAGAATGTTGTATAAGTATTTATAATTAGGCAAAAGATTTTAAATAATAACGATCTTAGAATTTTTACCTTTTTTACCACCAGTAATAGAGAAATCGTAAACTTATAACAACTCATTCTCTAACTTTTTAATAAATGAAAAAAATCGAGATACCATTTTTAATCAAATTGTACCTGATGCAATATAAATATTGATAGATAATAAAAATTGTGCGTTAACAACATCGAAATGTACTCTTAGTTACACAATCGCGTTTATCATGACGTGCAGTGGCCGGCTTCTTGCGATGAAAATACTTCTGGCCTTCTTCAACAAATATGTTCAGCGAATACTATCTACGAATAACAGATATTGTCTTTTGGATAAACTTTCAAAAAGTCCATACCTCTTATAAATCTGAATTTTGGTATAATCTTCGACGTGCTGATAACGCATATCTACGGCATAATACCCGTATATTTTATTTTTAATGTTGAATTTAGATAATTGATTATTACATCGATTCTAAACAGAATTGTAATGGAATCATAGATAACAATCCATTGAATCCATGTATATGAAAGGGCGGGCATGTCCTGCGGTGTGCAAGAAACAGTAGGTTTGGGCGCAAGGATGGTGAAATATACAAATCATTCTCGCGAAAACTGCAATAAAAAATTATAACTCGCGTTACGAAAACAACCGACTTCAAAATTTTCGCGCACATACTTAACGCTTTAAAACTTATATATGTATTTCTCATGAATGCCATTGTTAGAACTGAACCAAATTGAAATGGGACCACACCGGAAGCACCAGTTGTCAAATTAAAAATCATCAAAATCCGTTCATCCAGTCGAAAATTATGAGGTATAAAATACAGTCAAAATAAGAACCTCCTCTTTTTTTTAAGTAGATTGAAAAAGAAATTTAATCTTTGTAAGACCTGTCAACGTTTGAACGAAACATATTCCTCTAAAACAAATATTTATATTAATAAAAGAAAAAGACTTTCAGAAAGTTTTGCTACACATGATTTCTGTTTCAAAGTCGTTTATTTCCCTATACGGGTACGACTCCAAAATAGTTTTTGTATGTAATTAAATAATTTCTTACTTTTTGTTTGAAGTCCTTTTGAAATTTATATCAAAATGTATTTAAAAAAGTTAACAAAAACTCGCTCGAGCTCGAATAATCCTGGCCCATGAGGGGATCGAACCCGCGACCTTCGCGTTATTAGCACGACGCTCTAACCAACTGAGCTAATGGGCCGTTAGGGTAGAATGTGAAATAATCTGTCATATAGAAAGCTACTGAGCATTATGTAAGCAATTTGGTACTGATAAAATAAACCACGAAATTTGAAATCACGAAAATGAGATCACCAAATGAAAAAGGTAAAATGTCGCCTAGCCTAAAGCTTTATTTATATTACTTGGATGGACGGGGATTCTTTGGCTCCCACCAAATCCACCTGCAGTCATTACAATAAATTGGCAATAAATAAGACCAATTGAAGTACACTTTTCTTGATGCTGATATTAATTTTGTAACTAAAAAACATTTGAAATCGTTTATCTTATTACAACGTAGCTACGTCACATGCAAAATCTGATGCCAAATTACGTTACTCCATTACGCAAAAATGTTCTTAAATACGTGTAAACACGACAGTTTGTAACATACTCTTTATACTCATGACTTGTAATCTATATGTAGACTGTTATATTGTTTAAAAGAATAGTACCTATACACATACACTAAAAGTACATGTAAAAACTTAGCTTGAGTTTCTTGAGCTCTGAGTATAGAAAAATATAGTTAAGAAGTATTATTCCGACCATAGCATAGGCCGGTAACGTAAAGTGAATTGTAACTTACAAGCTTACTACAATGAAAACAGAGCAGCTACGTCCTGCTACACCGTAGCACTTCGTAGCATGCTTTAATTTGAGTAGTAGAGGAGTTTACTTACAACAGTATACTATTTTTAATATAAAATAATGTATCAGCGGTTTTTTAAAAAAACAACGCATCTCTAACATTTTTGTATCTTATGAATTAATTTGAAATTTGGAAAGCAATTTCTACTAGGCATTATGTATAATTTCAGTCAAAATTAACGTCACAAATGCTTTGCAGTTGGTCTGTTAAACAATTTAATATAAGAAAATTGACATTTAAGTTCATTAAATAATTTTTGATTTTAATCATTTTTGTATCAACGGTAGCGTCGAGTGTTGTCAGTAAGATTACCGGCACAAATATGATTTTCGGTTGATGCGTGCAGATGAAAAAGGATTTTGAATCTTATTGCGCGGAGATAGGACATTTGATTGATGTCGCCGAGTCCGCGAGATGGTAGAGTAAATCGGTAACGACGTCGCCGCTGGCAGCGGTCCCAGAGCCAGCCACGAAGCTTATAAAAGAGGGCGCCGATCTGCTCCCACGCCCGGCGCGCTTCAATCCCGTCGCTGTCCTCATGGGGCGCGCTAACCTCACTCGATAGTACAACCAAAAAAATTACTAATTAAATTAATGTTTAACCATAACCAGTGAACTGGGACCAAGTGATAAGTGATACGGTAAGTTCAATTTTGTGATGGTGCAGCCTACGGAACTGTGATTTGTGCAATTTGTGACTGTTCAGTGTTGCTACGCTCCTTGGAATTTCCACTTGGATTTGAATGAAAACGAATGTTTTTCAGTGCGGACGCTACACCTGACTCACGATTTATCATCCAGTCTTATGTAAATTATTATAAAAAATGTAACGGAACGGAATAGAACGGAATTTATAACACCAATTAGTGTTGCCAGAAGTGAAAAGTGTTATGTTTTGAGAAATTGTGAAAACATGTGTGTACCTACCTAATATTCTACAAGATCTGCATACTTCCGCAGTGTATGGATTTAATATCTGTTAGAATTATAATTTTAATTAGACAATTATCTGCATTCCTTTTCACTTCTAGGCGAAGTTATGTATATTATTATGATTAATTTACTGAACTAACAAATATATGCCCATACTATATAATACTGAATTCAATATTTGTACGTTACATGATAAAAAGAGAATATCTATGTTAAAGAACTACATCATAGTTTTACTTTTAATTATTTTTAACTTAATTACTTACTTACTTTTCACTGCATTAATTGTTAAAAACGAACGCCTGATATAATCAGGCGTTTAATGGCACAAATATTACTATAGTATAGTAAAGTTAAACAGGCGTATTAGTGTATAATTTAATCATTAATTATTATCACTAAACCAGAACTTGACACCTGGCTTCATATTACGTCATAAAACGACTAATTAGTTTTCAGCCAAAGACTAGTCATAATACTCGTAAAACAGAGGATATGTAAAATAAATTCTTACTCGTACATAATGTCATTCATGTTGCTACTAGCACTGATCTCTTAAAAGTATTACCAAGTTTATAGACATAATATTTACCTATTTATCATAAAAACTGTTGATGCTTAAATACACATTTTTTTAAGTAACCTTGGCTTATTAAAAGTTCAATAGCAAAGATAAATGACATATTCAGAAATATGCCAAGATAATACCTACTTGACTCTACCAGCATATAATATTTAATTGTTCATTGGCCATCTATTAATTCTTCTAGTTTACTAAATCAATTAATTCCTCATCTTATGAAGGTTACACTGCGGCAATAAAAATTAATGACTACTTTATAAGCCATTACAGCAAGTTACAGCTTCCTTTCCATAAAACCATGAAATGAATACTTACTACAGCGCTGCTATACCTACGTTAAATGGTTTAAGCTTTAAACAAAATTTGAAATTTTTTTTGCCTCAATTTAAAGGGCATGTATTTTTTTACTTTAATTGTTTATATTTTTACCCTTTTGTTTAAAAATCAACATCTTTTATGACTTTCTGTTTACTGACTTCTATATTAACATTAAAAGTTCATTACAATTTAATGTTTAACAATTAGCGATAGAATAGATAGACTTAACATAAACCTTCTACTTCCAGACGGTTGGAGTATGTTATAAATTTAAACGTGTACGTAATTATATTTTATAACCTGAGCATCAAATTCCTAAAATAACCTTCACGTAATGCCTATTTTAGAATATTGGCTGTGACCAAGCGCGGTCTTTCAAAACATGTCCAACATGTTCTTCCTAAATCCCTTGTTCTGCCGCCAACAGTCCACGTCGGGCCTGCCAAAACAGATAGTTACGACACACTCAAGTACTATAATTCTATTTCGATTATTACCTTCGCCCGTTTATTTCTAGATGACGAATCGCCTTACGAGTAAGATCACTGATAGTAGATTCATCACGCGTACGCATTGGCGTACATTGGCTCGTTACATTATCTCGGAATTTTAAAAGCTTGTCTTATAAGAGCACAGCGTGTGTTCTATATTCTAGTACTATCTTTCCACGCCTCACTCAATTCCGAGTGTTAGAAAGGATGTCGAACAGATGAATGATATATCGAGATACATATAAGTTACGGAAAAAACTTATTTGTTCTTTTTATCATCGCGTATACGACGAGAGCTATAAATTTAAATTGTAAGTGTTCTGTTTCAACTTTGTAGTGCTCATATATATATTTAATTTTTCACACCCACCTTCTTGAACATTACATACCTATAATACATGCAGGTATGCTATTTTTCTTTTCTGCCAACACAAATTGCCTTTATGACATTGACACAATGGATTAAAACAATGTTGAAACTTAAAAATGATAACCTATGAAACATTATTTGTTAGTATGCAACCCAACTTCACTCGGTGTTTCTTTTGTTATTATTCTCATACTTAGATATATTATTTTTCCATAAAGGAATTTTTTCCTAAAGTCCAGCAACTTATGCGCCTGGAGGGGATGATATACTAAAACACTAACCCTTTACCATAAGGATATAGATACGGGCCTGTGCCCAACAGCTCGAATCCTTATGGGGACCGGACAGGCCGAATATTTGCTTACATTACATTATACTACTTTTGCTATTAATACTGTAAAATGTTAAACAGATCTCATACAACATTAAACTGTTTGTAGTTGAAGCTTGACGAAAAGATTAACCTATCAAACTAATTAAAATTACCGGTTGTTTCGCATCAAAAACTTGTACCACCGGTACAACCACCGGTTGTAGGTACCGGAGTTCATTGTTTTTGTTTCTCTATGAGGCTTTTTATTATTGCAGTCCTGACTTTGTGCGAAATAAATTATTTCTTTATTTCTTTCTCATTTAAACGTTTTGTGATTCGTGGAGCATTTGTATTTTATTTAACGCATTTTTATTCTAGCAACCAAAATAGTTGTTAACATTGGCATTCAGCTGTTTCCCTGTGATTTTCTATTTTAACTTTCTAAATATAATCCAATGCTCTAAACACAAGGCTGACATTTTTGCCGTGGTCGCCGGGAGATCGTTAGCGTAAATTTACTTTGGAGCTCATCATGAAAATTCCCACATATTTTTTAAAATTTTTCGATGACATTTTGGCAGTTGGGTAGCTTTGCAAGAGTAAGATCTGATCATACCTAAAAATATTATGTGTATAAATAATCCTGCAGGATTCATATCCATGTTTAAGGTTCGATTACCTATATTGTATTCGCAGACCTATATCGTATTACTTACGAGTATGTACCTATTTTATAAATTTCTTATTTACAAGTTCCAACAAAATAATTAAGTAACAAAACTTCCTATCACTTTATTAAAAAATCATGACATTTATGCACATATTAACTATCTACTACGTATATATTAGAAAGAAAACTGTGAATAAATGTTTCGAGTCAAGATGGACGCTAAAAATACAGCATTTTTAATTTTCAGGCTCATTTTTAGCGTTCAAACATTGCATCGCATCATACGCTAATTCAGGTTAGAAACAACGCCATCGAACTGTTTTATTAAAAAGTCCGCGATACTATATACGTAACATATTATTATTATATATATCTTTTAAAATATAAACTTAAAAAATCAATCAAACACAGTTTTTTAAACACATAATATGTGAATTGCACCCGGGCGAAGCCGGGGCGGGTTACTAGAATAAAATATTAAACAAGGTATACAACAATTGAAGGAACATTATGTCTTACTTAATTAATCAATTTTGCTTTATCTATTCTAGATGCTAATTCATGAGTAAAAGCGATGGTAAAGCATATTTTAAGCTGTAGATATCTATTTTCATGTTTACGACAGTTCATTAACCTACATATACCTATAATCACGGCTTCTCTATGGAATAGTCAACTAAAAATAAATTATAATAAACATGTATTTTTATTTTTAAATAAAAAAAGTGGTTTCTTATCGGGACACCCATTACATACATACATATACATAGAGGTGAAACTAATATAAGCGTGTTAAAATGCTACCTACCTATAGCATAACTATAATAAATTAAACTCGCGTTTCGAAAAAAACCACTTCAAAGTTGTCGCGCACATACTTAAACTTCAGACTAATATGGTTTTCTAATGGATGCCGTTGTCAGAAGTGGAGCAAATTACAATAGGACCAAACGAGCTTCCCGCTTCAGCTTCCAAAAAAAAGAATCATCCAAATCCTTGAACCCAGTCAAAAAAAAAATGCTGTCGAATTTAGAACTTCCTCCTTATTTTGGTTAAAAAGAATAGGTACATAGTTCAT
>DWAV01001717.1:0-12806 GCA_018231305.1 Noctuana lactifera | reverse complement strand
ATATCTTTATAAATTGTAGCCTATGTGTTATTAGGATGTATAAGCTATATTATTGTAAAGTTTCATTGAAATCCATTCAGTAGTTTTTACGTCAAAGAGTAACTAACAAACATCCATCCATCCATACTTACAAACTTTCGCATCTATAATATTGTTAGGATTAAGTAGGATGTATATTATTATACATATGTATAGGTAGTAGGGTACGCAATGAAAGTCCCAACACAATTTTCATCCGATATTCTGCGAAATCTATTTTATCAAGTGCGAAACACTTGCGATTATATCCACTCGATATCAAACTTCATAGTATTTTTCCTCAGTATAACCGCGAGCGTCGCTCAGTCCGTGTACAATGACATTGAAATGCGCCGGAGTTGCGAAATGTTACTCTTTTCGTGGTTTCGGCCTCGCGGCGGCCGAGATAGAGGAATACGTATAATAAGTATGAGAACGTAGGTACCAGCTCGTTTCGCGGTCACGCGTTGCGTAACAAAATGAGACGAACAATACCTTTGCATACCGATTATAATTATTAATTAACATACTTATGAGTGATGAACTTATGAATTCTAGACTTAAGTACATATGAATGCGATCTTAATACTAACTAGTTAAGAAGCTCGCATGTACGTAGGTACGATAAGTGGAATGACTTCAATGCAAATGTAGTTTTTGCTTTGTTTTTTGACGATACAGTGAGTAATTTATGCAGACACACTCGTAAAAACTCTAGCCAGAGACAGTTTTTGAATGTAAAAATAAAATTGAAAGTTAACTTGTTATAGTAAATGCGTGTAAATGTCAACACACTTGATACGGCGACGGCGTCGCAACGTAATAACAATCTTATGGCATGAATATTTTAAGTTCAAATCAGATTACATGCCCGCGATAGGGTCGTGTCATTGCCGGTGTTGATGATCCCGAAGTCCTCCTACGGTATGAAGTCACCGACGATTATACCTACCACTAGTCTGCGACGGCCACAATAGTTTCGCGTCATTAATAATTCACCGTACATTCCACTCGTGTTTTTCTCCATTAAACAATCAATCGTGTTTATACAGACTTCCACGACAATTTGCGCAGCAGTATTTAGAATACCCCTCGATTCGCGGTGCTGATGTAATCGACATTTATATGAACTGGTGCTAGCGCGCCTAGTCGTATAGGTAGGTAGATAAGTATTTATAATTGCGCATTTACGCGATCCCAAGGTACGCACGATTTGGATACGTAATTAATCCGCACAAAGTTTCCAATTACGTCGTTGAATTGTTGAGGGTTGAAACCGTGGACTCCTACGACTTCGCGGGTTACGATTTTGACGTAGTTAAAACCTACGCAAATTAGGAGGGTCCTTTCTTGTGATGGCTGACGTCATGAGGTATTAAATTTGCCTTAGTGTGGGCCGTGACGTAAACGAAGCTACAAATGTTTGTGTATCGATCGCGAAGTTACAAATCGTAACGAGGTGACGTAGGCGGTAGCCGGAAGCGGTTACGCGTGGTCGCGTCGCGGCCGCCTCGCAGCCGTTCGGACGGCATCGATACCACATTACCACCACGGCTACCGTGGCCAAGGACGGCCAGTGCGGACACCGTCGCTCTTGCGAAACGCGATGCCTATGCGATAGCGATGCACTCGCATGCTTGACAATTCCTTTAACAATTCTTCGGAGATTTCAACTCAATATTCTCACCTTCATAATTTTTAACAGTTTTTGTTATACCGTTGTTAGCTACATAAACTGAGTTTATAGCAATCGCGCGGCTATAATGCGTAATGAAAGGACCTTCGCGTAACAACCGCTTGCTCCAATTTATTCGGCATTCATGGATTCAGGTCATAATTCAAAGCCGATTTCAAATTACAAGCACAGACGCCACACGTTGACGATACGTAGAATGTATCTATGCAAGACATAATGTACATAACACATGATGTACTTACTGCACATAACTAAACCTTAGTTAATGTTCATTGCTTGCATTGCATACGGGCGTACGTAACTTTAACTGTTACGTCACAGCAATGAATAAACACTAGTCATTACCTAACAATTAACGCAAAATGAGAAACAAATCGTTTGGTAATGTCAGTTAGTTGATTCGTGGTTTCAAGTATGTCCCATTAGGTATGTCAAATCAAAACGAACTGAATTTTAAAAAACTGCATAACTCTACTTGATTATTTCTTTATTTCATTTTTACGGTAGTATTATAAAACATAGTAGGTAATTTAAAAAATCATATAAATAATACAACGTAATAACGAAAGTATATTGAGCAAAAACATAGGTATAAGTAATTACAATCATAATCATTTATACTCGTATTTTGTCGAAAAACAAAAATCACTGAATAGTGTGTATAACTTTTTATTGGCATCGATTTTACAAATAATTCTAATTTACATTACAAAGTCGGTTACAAAGTTACGTTACAAATACAGTCTGTGTTAGCGATTTTAAATAAATATGTTGTATATTTTATGAGTTATTGAAAATATGTATTTGGCGCTTACTACATAAGTATATATGCTAAGCGCGATTGTATGTCTCACCTGTCTCACGCAATTACCGTGTTTTGTTTCATTAGATTGCTCTGTTGAATTTAATTTTTTGCTAATACGAAATCAGTTACGAACATTTTTCATCTATTGCAAAGTATACAGACATTTAATGAAAGTATAATAAATAAATTAAATCATCTACTTTAGGGGCTATCGAATTATCGACTATATAGACGGCGAGAAAAAATATACAAAAAAACGTTTATATGAATTTATTTATATTAAATATTAAGCTTATTATATCACTCGTTTTTACAAATTCATATCCTTAATTTTGACTCTTATAGTCTGTGCAAGAAACCGTTTGATTTGAACAATGCACTGTGTGCAAAAAAATTTTAGTGCCGTATGCCATATGAATGACACGTTGAGATTTTTTGCACGAAGCGCCTTCAATTTATACCCTTTGCCACGCGTCGTTCACCTTCGACGAGTGATATGAAGGTGACACGTGTGATGTAATTAGCCTGATCTCTTGCAATACTTAGGTACTTACCTGCTCACTTGTTGACACTGTTTTAATTCAACCTTAATAAGTAAGTAATAATTATGATTTTGTGAAATAAAAAGGAAGAAAGAAAAATATTTATAAAATCACAGTCTGCAGCAACGTACCTTCTATAAAAATAAAAAGGATTAAAATAAAATAAAATTGAACTGATATACCTTGTAATCTTTGTATGTTACGTACCTACATCATTCCAAATTAAAATGTATATACTTTTTTTTAGCTTAGAAGCTTTTGAATGGACAACACCTTTTAATCTGTGGATAGATAATAATTAATCTGAGCATAGCTAGCCTAAAAGCCTTCCTTTAATATATCTTCTATATTCTATAGAATTGAATTTACTCCTACTGTAAAGACAAATAATAATAGTTAACTAAAGTAACAAAGACATATTTCCTAGCTCACGCAAGAACACGTTTCATGACCGCACATGAAATAAATGTAATTACCTACAATTGAATTTCGTTCTCAATAACATGTGCAATAATGAGTAGAATTTTATTATTAACAAGCATTACGTATATAATGCTATTAACAAAACAATTGTACCAATGCTTAGAAAGAACGGACTAATTGAACGAATCCATTTGCCAGCATTTTTAACATAAGGCACTGTTAGTTTCAGAAAAGAACATTAACATAACTTCACTTTAGTCTATTTTAAAGGTAGCTTAATCAAATACGTGACAGTAATTCCAGTTTGCGTCAGAGGGAATACAAAACAGGGACACAAGGGGTCAAACATTTCAGTGTTTCAGGAAACGACTGCGCAATACTTTACATCTTATTCCATAAACTTCAGATAATTTTAGGCGCTATTCGTACTAGCAAAGAGATACAAAATCGTTTGAAACAACTTTGGAGATTTGTTATTCCCTTACATTCGTAAATCCCCATATCTAGTGATTCAAATTGATAAGACGCAGGCAATAAACGTATAAATGACGCAAGTTAATAAAAAAAACCTATTATTGTATTTTTATCACACGAAAACTTTAGAAGTCAGGGAATCACTCGTTTTTCCATATTCAAATGTGGTCACAAACAAAGATTCATTTTGTTCTAGATATTCGCAGAAGTTGTTTACTTCTATACTTTTATGATAACGACCGCAAGTTTTCCGATAAAACTCACACATGATAATGTATGCCGATTGCCGACCGCAAATGATCTTTGCAACGTTCATTTCGCTTTACATCATTCATATTTACTACCTGCTAATGACGTAGGCAATTTCCGTGAAGCATATATAACTGAATATAGTTAGCTATGAAGATAATGCAGGAATACATGACGCACTTAATAAATATAATGATTTACGATGATTAACCGCCGATGACGAAAATATGGGATTAAGTACAAGAGATCTGGAAGGTTCGAATCAAACGTTTTCAACTGAATGATAAAACCTAGCGAACTTCCGCGTTTAATGCGCAGTTCACATCCTGTTAGTGAGAAATCTCGATTGTTATAGAAACGTTTGTACAACAGTTTTCCTCAAATCGTCAATGATATCTGAAACCGGTACGAATAAATCGATATTAACACACATTAATATATCATTATCGCTATAATGCTCGTGCTCGTACAAGAATCCGGCGTACGGCGGCCTCTACTCGTGGAGCTCAGTTCAATGTCAGTTGCGCAAGCGCCGTTCTTCCGCCTTCGATGCCCCCACCAGCCCACCAAGAACACCTACCAGACGGTCCAATTCAAATTTAACGCCTCTTATCGCTGACAAAGATATTACGCAACCCTAACGCAATGTTTCACATACATACTAGTGTAAAACAATTGATGACAGATCCGTTTTAACTGATGCGAGGCTGAAATCATAAACATCGGCGTAAATACGTGATCTTTATCGTGTCATGTCGTGATCTCGGTATTTGGTTCTACGTATCAGTGATTCGGTCTCGTTGCATCTGCTATCGACGTGATTACTTAGTGACGAATAATTACATTAGCACGTATCGGAATATTTGAAACCACGGACGAAATTTCATGCTAAATAGTCCGTTTAGTTATTCCATTATGTAATCCTATTATCGACTATGCATACTATTGTATAGTCGCAGAATAGAACATGGTTCTATTTATAATAATACGTATTAATAATATTCAAATTGGAAGAATTACAAGTCGTTACTGTCTCGCGTAGGCTTTCCGACAGTTTAGTGTCATCGTGTAACATTCAAAGCTACACTTTATCGCCCATAAAGTGATATTATGTTTGGCTGGTTATTCACCGGCTATTGCCAACTAGTTCCGTCTTAGTTCAGTTATGTATGTTGGAAATCCTATACCGACCGTGGCTAAAGACGTTTGGAATTTCGAGAAAAAGGATATTGGTTAAAAGTCTATTTGTAATCGATTAATTGTATAATACATCTATAATTAAAAATTAAATTACCAATTAAAGCCAAGGATAAGGAAGGGAATTATGTAATACGGTGAGCAATTAACACAATTGGTTTTTTTGTACATCGAACGATTAAAATGGATGTCAACAAAGTCGTTTAGGTATGTGCTTTTTACGATAAGAATTTTATTGTTTTTGTAATTAATACGAATATTTTTAGTTGTGTCGAACTGTTGCATGAATACCTAGACGCTATTTAATTAGCTCTAATGGAATTGGGTAATTAGTTTAAGTAGCTCCTTTGTAGTGTGGGTCAGTTGGCAAGACAAACAGTCTTTAGAATTCTAGGGCCTTATCAATGAAGTCTCCAAAGTGATAGGTATGAAAAAAAGTATTTTATATAACAATCGGGTTTCTTGCATCAGATTCACTCGTCTAGTAGAAATTACTAGTTACTAATGTTGTTGATTCATATCTTACAATAAACAGGAAAATTATATTTAAGTCGGTAACAAGGAAAACGCGGTAATATAAATAATCTGTATCTCGCGGTCCTTTCACCGAATTTCTCCGTTCGTTGTTACACTAGCCATCTGCGATATGAATACGGTCCTATTTAATGGGTCCGCTTCCGGTTCCGTCATATCCGGCTTTCAAGAACACTTGAAGATATGAGTGCGCTATGCTCCCCTAGTATTTAACAATGCATTTGAGAGCCTGAGAACTTTCATTGCAAATAAGAGAAATATACATAGGTATATGGTTTAGCGTTTTATTTTTAACTTAATATAGTTACCTATACATATTTGATAGGTTAATAATGTTAGTATATTATTACATTACTGTAACTTACGAAAAAAGGATAAATTAGGATTACAGTACGGAATCATTCACAAACATTTACAATGGACGTGGAATTAAGGTAGGTAATTTACAATCCTGCGTGCTATCTGAACACGGTCAATGGTCTTCACTTATCAGTAGGTACTGTAGGAGACACCTATTCAACACTTAAAGGTCGCACAATCTCCCTTATCGTGTTCAGATAACTGCTGTAAGGTCGGAACGTTCTACTCCACGTATACGTGCCGTAGATACAAACGGCACAGTCAAACGATCTAACGCTTTGTCATTCATTCGAATGGAATAATCAAAAAAATCGTCAAGGTGTTCTAATTGTATTGTTGGGGCCCGTATCGGGTTAATCTTTCAACAATTACCTGAGCGACGCAACAAAGGACACCTTTTTCTATGAACTTGCCAATTTCTATACTTCACCTCGCAAAACGAACAGATGTTCGGGTAAACAAGACGCACCATTGTGGTGTCTCCTACGCATGATTTATCATTCGCTCTCCGATTCGATGATGGTCCGATTGAAAGAGCGGCCATTGCAGCATTGTGCAAAGCTTCCTATTCATGGCCAAGACAAACACCTTTGGGCACAATAGTGTGCACATGCAATCTATACCTGCGAAACGCACGTGTTCAACATTCGCATTCCGAGCAGATACTAAACGAGTGACTATTGTTAAGATGATCCGCCATTGAGAATTAAACCAAATACTAAAGCTTACAAGACATCTTTTCGAGTGGTCGCCTTACAATCCAAGTCTACTCAGTCAGTATCTGCCCCTCATGGCATTTTATGGACAGCAATTTCTTGACTTAATTGTCACGTGTATATTTTAAGATCCAATCCTGGAAGAAAAGTTGAGCCTCAATTTATTGAATAATATAAAATTTCGTCGTTAAATATTCTTGTATAAACTCGTGGGTTTTGAGTGCGTAATTCCTCTGATAATAAGTATATTTTTGTAGGAAATGTTCATTGGACCGTTATATGCAGGCTTACTTTTTGTTTGTTCACCTGATGACAACTCAATCTGAATACATACATCCCGACATTCGATACAACGTAAGGTCAACAAAGTTTCGTTACAATCCAGCAACGAATGTTTATTCAAATGCACTTTATAACCAGTCTTTAAGTTTGGCTTTCGACATATGCTACGAGGTCAATATTTGCCGTTTTTTCGATCGCTCCTTTCTTCGAGCGTACGATCCCCTCGGTTGATCTTTACTATTAGCTTTTTGTGTCTGGCAATTGCTAGGCCCTTTGCTCTCTGCTCTCGGCCCTGTCGTACAAACGCACCGGACAAATATTATTTCCAGCGCACGGAAAACAAACGAAAACTCAGCTCAATAAATGCGCCGGCAGGATATTACGCGATCAGAGTAAATTGCTTTTGCCGTTATTAATTTTGATAACTGGGATTCGATTCGTTTCTCTCTTTTGTAACAAAGGGAAACCATCGTAATTAATTTACTGTAGTTGCGCCGCGAAAACAAAGCGCTTTCGGTTGCGTGGAAATTGAATTTTCGACGGAGAGACCCCATGAGTTTCTATTAATCTCACGTTGATATTTTTTTGTGTGGACATGTGCACGGCCATCTGTCGGGTCAGATTAGAATAGTTTTTTGGATTTTTACCTAAAACATGTTATCATATGAAAAAATGACACGTAGCACATGGCGCGGTGCGTCCTCTGGGTCTACCTGCTTTTGTTCGGATTACAATGGTCCGCAAACATCTGCCGGCGTGCCGCCTGCGCACGGCGTTCGCGATCGCGACTCTGCCGCTGCTGAATGCCTCCCGTCGCCTATGTAAACCACCATCACAATAATCCATCATGTCTCGCTTTTCATTCATACATACCTAGCCCGAGCTGCGTCTAACTCAACGCCGACATAATTCAATTTAGCCAAACGGAGGTCGCTTGATTGAAGGTCCCTACGTTTATTTATTTAAACTTTGTTGCACAACATGTCAATTGCATCAACTGTGTGCTAATATTTAGAACCTCAACGCCCAAATAGACACGAAATATTTGACGTGCCAGTGTCAGAGGATTCCTATGTTTTATTTACAAAATATTTTTGTGACTCACAAGGAGTAGAGCTCGAGGCAGATAAAACCGTTTCGACGTGCCTTATTTACTCAATGATACCTAGAACTTTGGTGAAGTAATACAAAACCAACATAGGCCATTAAATGTTAATTCTATTTGTTACATAACACTCGAGGCCGAATATTGCAGTGCAAAAACACAAACACGTTCAGTCATTACAATTACGTTTTTAATAACTCTCCCAAATGAGCCATTACTAAATACCGCAAATCTTAGCCAATAAAGCGATTCAATTAATAATTGGTCCATATTTGCTTTGGAGTACTCTCGACTACTCTCGAGCAATTGACAATAGGTCGCGGTAGGCTCGTGAAACAAAAGAATCGATGTTGTGCGATAGGAACAATTAATCGAGTGGTCCGGACGCTGCGATGCGAGTTGTGAAACAATCGGGCGCGTAGTTACCAAACAGTTGTGTGCTACCGCTTTTGTAATACATCTGGATCGTTTTGAAACTTATTAACCTGTTTGTTTTACGCTCAATTTTGAGTACTCGTAAGTGTCGAGAGTCTTACAAAGGACGTCGCATTGTTCCGGCTACGAGTACGGGGACAAAGGGACGCCTAACGATTGAGTTACTTTTGTTGCCTGACACTAATTAAACAAAAGACGCCCTGTTCGCTTTTGTCTCCAATTTTGTAACTGTCGATGGCAGGTGAATGATTTATTAAATCACCTAGTTAAAGAGAAATTGGGTCCATTCATATGCATTCATTGCAGCAGACCGCTTGTCGCCAATAGCGTATTAGGGGCGCTGTATAAAAACATTCATATTACAAAAGGTAATGAGCAAATGCAGCGGAACCGACCGACGGTGCTCGCGGCGTGCAGTTAGCTCATAGTAACGAGCACTCAGTTTTGGAGCGGAGTTTTGCCGCAACAAATCCTTGATGGAACCTTAACCCACTTGGATTATTACTCGCCGACACCGGACGCCGCGAGCGCTGCAACCGATTCATTTACACTACGTTTGTGCCACATACGCTGGAAGGATACTCAGAAAAGTGTAGAATCTTAGTGTGTGTTTATATCGGTTTTAAGGATGTTTATAAAGAAACATATTTTTTTTGGCTATTTGGTTAAACGGATGAAATATTTTATTTGTTGCCTACTACCAACTTAATTTTATTACGAAAGGATGACCATTAGCCGCATTTTATTAAAGGCAGGTTCTTGAAACCTGTCTTAGCGACATGTCACGGGCTAAAGGTCAGCAGGTGAAGCGTCCGAATTCCTGAGTCTCCCTTCGTCTTCGGGAGGCATAAATAAATAATGTATAGAATGGTAACCGGCATGCTGTGGGCACTGCAACGGTCGGTGGCCGCTGCAGAACCGGCGCAGGTGCGCTCGCGACCTTGCGTAATGCCACATGTACTTACCCTACTACACCCGATATGTGCGCTCAATATCGTTAACCGCTCGCTAGATACATTATACGTTGCGACATTAATCCCAAAAATTCAGGCTCCGGCTCGGATAGCGTAAACGCGTAGTGATCTAGTGATCTGTCTAACAAACATGGCACCTTCGACGCACGTTCACATACAATGATATCATCATGTTATGAAAGATAGCGCTGACGCGAGTCTCGATCTATCGGGTATTTTCTTGATTGACGTAAACTGCGCCGAGCGCTGTGCCAAAGAAGTCTTTTTTACCATGGCCTAGTGATCCAATATGCCAATGCCAAAACCGTCATAAGCTGTTATTGTCTTGTAGGTCGGTACAATGAAACAAGCAGCGAAAAGTATCACACGCCACGCTTATCTATGAACGTAGCAGCATTGTTAACGACGGTGTGGACCGTTTTTCAGAAGTGTTGGTATTTAAAGCGGCGGCTGTCACGTGTATCATCCGGCATTCGCTGACGCTCCGCGGTGCAACGGGCGTACTGCGGGCGTGACGGCCCGGCCCGAATACTGGGTCAAGTACAACGGTGCTTTGCCATTCATTGTCAACGCTCCCCGCGCCCGCGCTCCCCTCCCAGCAAACTGCGCCCGCGCATCGGCCTCGCACACGCTGAACTTGACATATCCACTTTTAAACACGTTTTTCGCCTATTCCTAAGGTCGCGCTAGCATCGATCCAGCTTCGTGTGACTTCCAATTCGCAGTCGCTTTTCTTTGCCGTACCCGCGTTGCATCAACCAGGTAATCGCAACAACCGCGTGTGACAACACTTGTTACCTAATACCCTATTGCGATCTAAGGCAAAAGCTTGATGTAACTTGGAGCCCGTGAAGGTACCTATCTCTCTTTATTCGAGCGCTGCCGTGATTCCGCGTTATTATTTTCCTCGTGGACCCGTATTATATCATACGGTCGAGTGCGAAATACACATTGGCTCCCACCGAGCGAGGTCGTCGTCCGCCGCGCAACTAGAGCCTTTGCCAACCCGAATGATACACTGCTAATGGTCGAGTACATTCACCGCGTTAGAAAACCTACTTCAGTTCCGCACTTTCTTTATTGCATCACCTTAATGTGCCGTTTCGGCCGCACTCTCTTCCGCTGCGAGCGGCCATCGGTTGTGCAAGCGACCGAGCCTCGGCATCGACTAGAGTTTAGAATGCATCGCTATTTCCAATTTCCAAATCTTTTGCCCATCGTCTCATCTGGGGATCGCACGCCCACGTTACCCGTGCGCTCTAGTATTTCCGCGCTTTCTTCGTTGCATCACTGCCTTTGTTTCGCTCCCCTCGCCTGTGACAGGTGAAATTTCGCAAGTTCACTGACCTCACCCCGCCGTGCATCCGTAAACGAGATGCCCGGGATTGTGATATAAGGAATTGGGCCGCGGATTGTTGCCGTTTACAAATTACCATTTCCGCACTTTCCAAGTTACGACATTACATTTAGAGAAAAAATTATCGCGAGGTGAACGACCGTATCCGTGGTCCGGCTCTCTCGAATCTAGTGGATCATTGCTTCGGTATTTGCGGAGAGCGTTGATCCTTCGTGATCTCATCTTAACCGTACGAATCTCTAGTGTCACAAAAAATTACAAGCGCGTAGATAGACAGTCGAAGCTTCGCGTGGTACTTTCTTGTGTTCCGACGTGTAACCACTAGTATCACTACATACTATAAATCAACGTCCCATCCCGCTGTCTGTCCCTATTATAATTATATGCTTAGATCTTTAAAACTACGCAACGGATTTTGATGCAGTTTTTGAATGAATCAAGAGGACGGTTTACATGTATAATTTATTGATATTGGGGCGGTATGAAGTTCGCCGGGTCAGCTAGTTTCTCAATAAAACTTTCATCGGCCTAGTACCTACCATTTCGCCGGCGGAACGGTACACAGTCGGTTGAGAAAGTACCGCTGTTTCGCGTGCTACATTCTTACGTACAATTTATTCCTCAACTTGCGACATGATGCAGCGAGTCATCATTACTAAGGCGAAGCTAAGAAATCGCAAAGGGCATTGTCCGTGGCCTGACCACTGTTTATTTATCAACCGCGATCGAATAATATTCGATTCACGTTCTCGATTCACACAATCGTACATCGTACGGTGTTTAAAATTCCTCGTGGTGTAAAAGGCCTATGAACTCTCGTGTTTTGGAATGGTCATATTGGAGTAGATAGCGATCATCATCAATTATTAACGCGTTAATAGTTTGGTGATGATACGTACGTGATGATAGGTACGTCATCGAGTCATATAGACGAATGGCGATGGAATTAAAACTTCGACAGCGCCGGCCCGGCGAGTCAGTCCGTGAAATTTTTTTCTGTGAAATCAATAATCGAGTCGAGTCCCCCGATCGGTACTTCCCGACCCGATCGTACTATTTTTGTTTACGCATACTTTCAGCCAGATAACGGTGCAAACTCGTTCCACACTCGCGGATTTCGTACAGTTTTTTTATTAAGGACGATAAGGCATTATTTACAAACTCGGCGAGTTGTTTTGTTGACGCAAGTGCTATTAGCGGTGGGGTTGTAGAATTTCCTTGTATTGTTTGCTTCAAGTACACTCTGCTGCTGTAATAAAGGGTTTGCTGTAATAATTAAGGTTCTGGTTGTTGTTTGCTAATTCGTTGCGTACATTGCCGGTTTGAATAGATGTGGGTAAGATTAAAACGCAAGGCAGATGTAAATGTATGATTAATGTTGCGATCAAGTCGAAACTAGTTTTATCGTCGGTAGCGACCGCGTTATCGCTTATTCGGTGACTTGCCTACGTCATTGGAGTCGAATTCACTTCAATAAAACCATTGTTCCAATTTGATGAGGTCCAAGATAAGCATCTTGCTACGTATTTACGGCACTTATGACTGGGACATGGAATTCTTGTATACCTTCAACCCTTTTTATGTCCCACTGCTGGGCACGGGTCTCTCCCCACAACCGGGGAAGGCCTGGAGCATACTC